>WOGR01008993.1:0-11558 GCA_015342045.1 Leptinotarsa lineolata | reverse complement strand
TTGCGTTTTATTGTATTTTACATACAACGTCTAACTCTAATAACGCAAAACCTGAAAGTAGTTTGTTCAGTTCAGTTTTATTATTGCGGCCGGCAAGGTCTAGCAGTAGCGACTATGTAGCCCAAGGGGAAAAAAGGTTGAGTATCGCCAATATATAGTGTCTACGAATCTTCTTTTTATTGCAAATCCGAGTTTTTCCATGTTCATTACATAACTCAATTTTTGAAGGTACCTATGTGGTTTACACCTGAAAAAGTTTCTGCTTCTTGACATTTTTCTGGTAACAACTTTTCAAGTAGTGACAATCGAAACTTATAAAATGATATTTTCCTATTCTTTCCATGGTGCTTATTATACAATTTATGAGCATTCTGCAAATATAGCTGAAACATATGTATGCCAAATTTTTTATACCAACGTAAAGTTTTGCGTGTCGGCGGATAATAAGAGGACATTTGGTCTACTCCGCCCATATATTTGTTATATTAGACGACTGGTAGTGGCTTAACTTTCTCATCCCCTCGTCTATTTCTTACAGTTACCATCTCATTTTTATATTCAGTAGAGATGTATATTATATATCTCTTATCTCACCATTTGCCAATCATTACATTGTTTCGGTACATACTTTTGGTCTGGCCTTTTTAACTTTGCATCTACGACGTTTTTCGGACAGTCTTTTCGATCTTTTCTAAGAGTGCCTGTACAAAAAGTAATTCTAACCAGTAATAATTTTGCCAAGTTGTAACTATTGTAATAGTTGTCCATATGGACCGAATGTCCATGGTCGAAAAAATTTCGCATTAGATGGAGTACTACTATTTCTGTGTGAGACTATCTGTTATATCACCTGCACCAGCATATATATGGACGTCTAAAATTGTAGAATCGGCTTCTGTCAGCATATAAAGCTGTACTCCATATTTATGCCGTTTCTTAGGGATATATTGCTTGAATAGCAGTTTCCCTTTCCACAAAATCATAAACTCGCAAAGAGATAAATATTTGCCTGGGTAATATACTTTCTTCATTTTATTGTTAAAATGATCCTGCAGTTGTTTTATTTATATAAAATGAAGATATCTCATTGTAAGCAAATAGCGGTTTCTACTCATGTACGTAGAAAAACAAGTCGAGAATAGTCTATTTTACTTCCAGTAGTCTTGTATGTTAGGTAATTGCATTGTTCCAGTATGGAAGGTTAATCCAATAAATATTAGCAATTCCGATATTGTCAGGTTCTTCCAAAGAGAAATCCTTGAACGGTCACATCCTCTGCTGGTAGAAAGGACTTCAACTGCATACCTGTTAGTTTGTGAGACAATCATATTTAAAAGCTCATCGTCAACCAACATCCTAAACCAATCGTACGCACAATCACCAGGACTATCGACTAACAATCCATTTCTTTTTGAAAACTGAATCTGTCTCATACCGCTAGTTGTTTCGGTCCATTCATTTTCTGTAATCTGTAAGTCAGTATTATTTACTTTGTTCTGTATATCATCCTTATTATCACTTCCTGAAGAGTCTCTTTCAGAAACATTTTCAATTCGAATTAAAAATATTAATTTCAAACCTCATATTTATTATGAAATTTATCTACTTACTGTTATCTACATCACATTCGTCCTCATACTTATCATCTGAATTATATAAAAACTGCATCATTTCCTCAACAGTCAGTTTTTGTTCATTTTTCACTCGCACAGTCTTACGTCTTTTTACACCTGAAGGCGCAGCTTTATTTATATCGTCCATTATAATTCAAATACAAACAATTAAACTTATAATCACAACTAACAGACTCGAAACTACAAACCTAACCTAAACATTAACTATGAATTACTGACGCGACGCCATGTATGAACAGTAGTTAGCTTTAAAAAAATGCGGACAAAGTTTGCTCAATCTCCTTAAACTGCGTCACATTTTAAATATTGGACAAATATCCTTATACACAGGACGCTCAAGAGCGCCATACGCATTTTACAAAGAACCGGGAAGGCGCGCATGTGCGCTTTACGCAGCGAAAGGGTTAAGCAATATGGCCCTTTACAGCAGGTAATTTAAATGAATATTTTCGAAGATATTACAAATTTAAAATGCAGGGACATAGCGGTTGCGGTATTCCTTTTTAAGACTGGGATGACCTTTGGAAAATATACCTCTACAAAATGATAAATTCAACAACATATAGGCAAGCAGTTCTACTATACATCTCAGTATGTTTTTCAGCAAAAAATAGGATATTCTTCTTCAGAAAGAAGTTTATGAACCACACCTTGATTTGAAACATGATATTAATTTTAAATGGTGGGAGCATTAGAATTTGTTTCTTTCTGCTTAAGTTTTACTGTTTCAATAATTTCAACAGAAGCTGATTCGTCGGTTGTAGGTGGTTTACGTGTGAATCTTGGAAAAGTGATAATAATATCCCAAGTGGGGAGTGTGATAACAATAACCTAAGTTGGGGGTAATATGCCAAAAGTTTTTATACGGTTTTTTTAAATTAAATGAACTGGGTCTTTCTTGAGCAAATGACTAAGATTTCAAATATATGTTTCCTTTTTTATGGCTCTTGTTTTCATCTTTGACGATAAATGTCCTCGTGGAAAATAATATGTTTTAACAGTTTGTTTTTGTAGTTTTTTCCTTCATATATGTTACCTGGGGTACATACACTCAAACTCACATTTATTTCAGGTACATATTTGCATTCTTTTTTTTCTGTTTACTTGATTGATGTATGAAAGATTTACTTATTATATTTGTACGTATAATATTTGTTGCACTTATCATTGTCATTACCGGAAGGTATAAGAGAACCTTGTCCCTACGCCATCTTGAATTCAATTTTTAGATATCGAAGCTTTACAGTAGAATCATATGTAAATGAATTTATTTTGATTTTCAGTTATTGGAACTTCAATCAAGATATAAAAATGATAAAAGGTTCAACTTGGATTCAAGATTTCTTGAACCAGAAGATACAGAGATGAAAGAAGTTCATGAGGAGGATGAGGATATTTCACTCGTAGAAGAAAAGAATAAGGAATATGAAATACTTGAGAAGGTTTTAGGAAAAAGGGTACAAAAAACGCAGAATCAATCTGAGAGGTATATTAATTAGTTTTTATTATTTGCACTGAATTGTGATAGTCATTAAAAAATTGTAAATATTATTTACTGTGTACTTTGGCATTTTATAATTTTTGCTGTTTCAGCCAGCGAAAAATGTTACGGTTTGATCCCTCTCAACCAGAACATTCAAAATATGAAATCGCCAAAGGTGAAAAAATAAAGAAAAAAAATAGAAAATATGATAATGATTTGCTTGAAGAAAAGAAGGTAGAAGAAAAAGAAGCGCCTACAGTTTCAAAAGAAATATTTTACAAAGTCCCTGATAATTTCAAAGAGACTTTACAGACAAACAATGAATTCAGTTTTATGAGCATGTTTGGAAAATCTCAGGAGATTGGTATGTATGAATTCAGACATGATATATACTCAACTATTTTGAATGTTACAAGTTGAAATTTTTTGTATTTGTTGTACTATTCTTACTTAATATGTTTTTTTTTCAATTTATATGTTACATTGTCCCTACTATAAACATGTAAGGTTGTCGGGATTAATAAATTTATTATTATTAATTGTCTTAAAAGCTGTCAACAGATTTGAAATATTGAAATCACTGAAAATATTGAAAATAAGTGGTTTGAAATATTCGGATGAGTATGAAACTCAAAAAATGTGAAAACTATTATCACTCGAAGACAATTGGATACTAAGAATCGAAACGGCATGAAGTAGCTTCATTTGGAATCTTTTTCTCATTTTTCTTTTTGCATTTTTTCGTAGTTATCAATGATTTTAATTTTAATTTTTATTGTTTGTATTGCGGTTTGGGTATTTTCAATATTTTTAATAATATTAATATTCCATTCATTTTAATTTCATTTCTTCTTGCATGTATTTCAAATATGTTAACAACTTTCTAGAGAATGGTAGTCCGAACCTCTAACATTCACCAAGAAACATTGTCAACCACATACTTTGAATAAGATGTTCAAATATTGTTAGAATTCATAACTATTTTTCAATTTAGAGGAACAAGAAGAAGAGGAGCAACCTGTAAAAACAAAAAAATTACCTAACAATGACCTAGTTAAAGAGAAAAATCCATTTCGTTATGATTCTTCTGACGATGAAGATGAAAAAGAAGATATTCCTACGCCAAATGACACAAACCAGCAAGATATAACATCAGCGAACCGCCAAAAGATAGACACAAGGAGAAATTTTATGTGGAATGATCCTTTTTTCTTCAAAGTCGATGATTATAGATTACAAGGTATATACTCTTTTATGATGTTTTTAATCAATGAAAAATAATTTTTATTTTTTTATCAGACCTGAAATATTTTTATTAATTATCTTTTCTAGATGGATTTGACTTCATAGAAAAAATGAAATCAGAAGAAAAAACTGAATTTACGAAACTAAGAAGAAACTTGAAAGAAATTGTGAAGGCAAAAGTTAGGAACAATCAACGAAAGAATAAACTATTCAAAAAGAAATTGGGAGGCAGTAGAAAGAAGAAGGTTCTCAAATTGAAGAAAGCAATGAAGAGGTAGCAGTTTTTTATTGTGTAGCTGTTTATACTAAAAAGTACATAAAGTTTTTCATTTCATAATGTCTAAACATCTTGTCTCATCAAAATTCTTAAATTCGAAGCCACTGTGTTTTTCATATTTGTCAGATAGTTCCCTAGAGGTGTTTTTGATTTTAGGAATTTGTTTTTACAGCACATTTTTCTCTTTTTCTTCTCTCAATTATTTTTCTTCTCTGTTATTTCAACAGTTAGTGTCTATTGATTCTTCAATTTCAATTTACAATGTCCCATATTTATTCAACGATAGTAATACCTCATTTTCTTCATAATAAGCTTTCCAATTTTCCAACTTATTTCATATAGGTCTTCTTCAAATCACCATTTCTCACTTTCAATCTCAAAGAATCTAATACACCAATAGAATTGCCGGTATTTTTTAAAATCTGAATTACTGTCTTGTAATGAATTTCCAATAATGCTCAATATTCGTGCGCAATTTGAAAAATTCCCCTTCGACATTCTTTAACATACTTTCGTGGAAAATTTCTAAATCTTCAGTGTTTTCATTAACTTAATTGAATGATTTTCAATAATTTTTACCAAAAACAATCAACATTTTTGTCAGGTATATATTTCTTTTTAATCTGCTAAAATAAAATTGGGTAGTGATTGGGCTCAGAATTTTTTACAAATTGAACAAAACTTTGATTCAATATAAATGAAAGGGTTATATTTTTTAGGAGTGATTAATTTTTGAGAAAGAAAGTTTTTGGCTTTTTATTGTTACAATAGTTTTGCGGTAAGACTCGCCTAAACACCATTCAATTGTCTCGTAAAAAATAGGATTAGCATTATAGAGTCCAGCAGAACAGATATTCTTCAGAGGGTTGTAATTAAATAATTTCAGATATTCACTGTACCCAATAAAACCCAAATTCTCATTAGTTCAATTGTTAATCTGAAACACACTCTTGGACTCATTTAATAGTGTATTGTCACATACACATAATTATTTAGTATAATACTGCTTCTACTTTGCTAAATTTTAACATACTTTTCAGTTGAATTTGTATTAGTTAATGTTATGTATATTTTTGTTTTATATTTATACATTTTTTATGACCTACGATATGTACTCTTGGTAACAAAAAGATTAAATGTGATTCATTATAAACTTTTTATGAAATGAATTTGGTTTTTTAATGATCAGATTTCCACAAGCGCCATTATTTCTCACTCTCACTAGGACCAACTTCCTACTTACAACCTCCCATTTATCCCAAATTTCTCAAAAAAATTACAGTTCGTATCAATCACATAGAGCTTCCATCAGAAGTTTGACATGGAGTGGAATTATAAAAAAAATCCATCGGCCTATTGAAAATATTCTTCAATATACTGGGTATTTAGTAAAAGTTTGGCGGATCAAAGTTAGTCTTTCCATATTTGGATTCTGTCAGAAAAGTAGTTTCTAAAAATATAGATTTTCAAATTTTCCAAAAATAACACCATAAAACGAATCTATTCAATCGCCCCCATTTTCAGTGAAATCTTATTTGAAGCGTTTGTTTTATCAAGAAGATATTTTCAAAATGAACTTATTTCATTATCGAATATTAACCAAAATCAAAACACAAGAATAATTTTTTGAAACAAAATTCAAGATGTAATTTTTCCATGATCCACTTTTCCAGGAAATTATAATAAAAAACTTAAGAAATATATTATTTTCAATAAGTAAGCAAAAAATGTATTAGGGAATCAAATCAGAAAAACTTGGTCAGTTATCAGTGACCTAATCAATGAAAACAATAGTTGATATTCCAACACCTCTTGCCAATTTAGAAAATATTTTGATTGTTGATAGACTCCGACTGTAAGACATTAGTCTCTGTGACTTTATCAAAATTGATAAAGAAACGAATGATTTAACTCTTGAATTTGCAACATAGTGTTATAAATCATGCCCTGAAGAAAGTAACGCCGGCCGCCACTGGTAGCCATAAACCACCTCGTCGGCATTATAGATGTGACGAGAATACCGTTACCGTTGCTCGATGGAATTGGAAGGAACATTTCACCACCTTCGATTGCGACAACCAATCGCCTATCAAGACAGTCAAGTTTGAGACAGTGCGGTACGCGGAGCGATCTAATAAGGCAATAGACATTCGAATAATAGTTGAAGTGTTTTGTTATATTAATAGTGAAATAAATTTGTTTGATTATTGTTCAGTGTAGTCAACTAATGGTGAACCCACTGGGAAAAACGTAACAATATCATTAGTAGCAAAAAATCCGAGTTTCAAGTTGAAAAAGCTACTCATGCAATTTTTTTATCTTGATACGAAATTTGGAAATAAATGTTGGTGATGTATCCTCAGTAATTTTCTTCGATCTTTGATTGCGTTATTCATAACCCTGCTTAGAAAACGGTATGGTTGCAAAGGAACAACCTCAAAATGGTTAAAATCTATCAGGACGCGATTGAATGTTGAAAATATAGGATATCTCGGAGAGATTGAATATAGCGTCACAGGGATCCGTAAGTTAAGGTAGTGGTTTCGAGAATAAAACCTTGTAAACAATGGGCGACCTGTATATTATATTCAGAGGTATTATTACCATAAGAGACTCGTTGGTAGCGCTGTTTCAAATAAGACTCAATAAGTGATATTCCAGATTTTTTAAAGCCATATTAAGACCTTTTGAAGAATGATGTTATACAGTCATAGACCTTGCCATTGGACAAAAGTTGTCAATGTCAAAAAAGTTTTCTTTTTTGTGTGTGGGTACCACTGCCGAATATTTAAAAATTGATGTAAACTCGCCTGTACTAATCAAGTTGATTGAATTTTTATGTGGTTCAAGAATAATATCTAGTTTCTTCAATTATTCTACTGCATTCAAACTATGGTTATTTCTCATGGGACTTGACAGCATCAAGAACATCTCGCTCACTGTACACCTTGAGTTCGAAATGAAACAAGTATAATTTTCAATCTTAATTTATTATCCAATACTTACAAATATAATTATATAAAACTCTTTCCACAAGAACACCTACTCTACTTGGAACGTCTTAGTTATGGTCTTGGCGTTGAACAAGTCCATAGTGATGGCGCTGAGAAACACCGGAATCGACTTCTGATGCCTGAGATGGAGATTGATCATGCTTTCCAAAGTGGCACTGAATTCGTTCTCTAATAAATTCAAATCGCCGTCTTTGTTAACCTGGAAGCACAACTGATCGTCTGGTTGTTCAGCGTACATGCTCCTTAGCTTGTACAGTGAGTTCTGAGTGCGGTCAATTTTATAACCGAGCAACATGTAAATGACGTTCCGGAACTCCTGCATTTGTGACTTGAAGTAATCTTTTAGCATCTGTGTCTGAGTTTCGTGGGTTTTTATTTCTTCTTTGAGTGTTTGGACTTCCTTGGCAGTAAGAGTAATGTCTCCAAGTTTGCTGCTCTCTATACCTTCTTCCATGTTTTTGATTTTTCGCTTGAGTCTTTCCACTTCTTGTTCTATCTTCTCGATGTGCTGCTCTCTTTGAGCCAACGCTTGAGAAAGAGGGTTCTTATCTGCTAAATGTACGATGACGCCGCCTTGCATGGTATCTTCTCCTACTAGGTAGGATTCCAGTTGGATTTCTAACCTATCATTCCTTTCACGTAGTTTGTCATTTTCATTCTTCAGGCGCTGTATGTCATCTTGTAGCCTGGATATTTGCTCTGCCTTGATAGGAACGATGTCTGTAAAAAAATATCAATGAGGTATGTTATTACAAGTAATAACAATAATGAAAGAAAAATTTGAAAGGCCCATATAAGATCTCTTACGCATAACTTTGCAAGTTCAAATAGGAAACGAAAAACACTAATATTTTCTCATACAAATCATTTACAAAATTGCAAGACCTGTTTCACTATTGAATAGGGTACCCGTTTTATATTTTGAAATCAAAATATACTTCTTTTGAATATTTTCATCTTATTAATAAAGTCGAAGATAACATAAATGTATGGATAAAATTTCATCAAATTGACAATAAAAAAAAAAGACAATTATGATTAGAAATGAAACGAAATACCCATTGTATTCAAAAGATTTGCTGAAATAATCTTATAAACTATATTATCATCTATCAGCTAGTATATGCTTCACTGCTTTTTTAAATTGAAGGTTGCCAATGTTTGCAGACCTCTCTACCACCATTTTAGCAGATGGAATCTATGATTGAATTGGAGCTGGAGATAGATAGTCTAAAACTATAATTACTATTGCTAATATTATATAGAGTGGAAACTAACTTTGATTTATACTTGTATACAGACAACGATTAAAATTTTATTGGTAGTAAAAATATCTCCATGACCTTACACAAAAACCTCTCGGTCCTTCTATGCAATATAAATACAGAAGAGAGAAAGACAAATTAAAGTGGTCTTTTCAAATGAAAATACAGTTTGAAAGCATTTTTCTCAAAAAAACAAAAACTCCACATGACATACAATCCAATATAGTGAACAAAACAAACTGTGAAAGCCGTCACAAATGAAATGTTGGTCAAACCGGACGGTATCTTAAAACACGAGTTTCAGAACACATGAGATACTCTAAGAAACTAAATATAAAAAACCCCACAGCCCCATTGAACATGAAAAAAAAGATTGACACATTATTGATTTTGATCATCCAACTATTCTACACTCGAATGCGACAGTGTTAACACTAGAAGAGATGTCGATGGCCCTAATACTGCATATTTCAATTTGATGAGTAAAATACCTGAATAAATTACCCCTTTTTGCCTCAAAAATTTGGTTGTTGCAATGTTTCTTAGTTTTTCAATATGTATCTAATATGTCTGATGGTTTTTAAATAATAATTTAATTAGGAACTCATTGTTTCTTGTAAAATTGAAACGATAATAATAGTATACGTTTTGTGGAAGGTATGGTTATGAAAATTCATTGTTACAGAGCACTGAAGAATTTAATTAAATTCGAATCGTCGGCAAGAAAACAATTGTTTTTTTTTTAGAAAAAACTGATCCTGTTACTCTTTATGTTATGAAAAAAATGACTGTTTTGTCTTGCAATATTATCCAAACAATGCTGATGAGGTGATAAGACAAATGTCTCATCCTGAAACTTCAAAATACATCGATGAATGATATCTCTTTCAATTCCATTATGAATGTTTGTAGTAAAAACTGAATTGCAAAAAAAGTGAATTCCGTGTAATTCAATGGTTACCCTAGGTCTTTTTCCTTTGGTGTTATTCAATTTTTATATGCAAGTAGTATCTTTTAAAAAAGTTTTTATTGTAGTTATTTCCTTTCTTCGGAAATTTTCCACATTTTTAATGATAACAGGATAGGATATAACACAGAACCCTATGGTACATCAGATTCAATTGCCATGCTCTCTGGGGTTTGAATATCCCCTTATTTGATTTTGTCCTGGAGGTTACATTTATAGACTCACCTGTGTGTGCATTTGGATGAGCATTTTGAAGATCCATCTCCAATTTACTAATCAAGTCTCTGTAGCCTTCGACAATCTTTTCCAAATTATCAATTCGTTCTTTTTGAGACTGCATCTGACTTGCCCCGCTACTACCCATGGTGGTGGTATTAGCGTACATGGTGAGATCTCTTTCGTAAGAGTCCAATTGCAGTCGATAACTGTCTCTTTCACGGCTCACCAGCATGAGTTTTTTCTGCATGCGATGTATAAGGCTCTGTTTCTGTTCGCCTGTGGATTTGAGCTCTGCTATCAGTTTTTGAGTCTTCTCCAATTCTGACTTCGCCACTTTGGCTTCCTAATAGGATAAACAATACAATAAATGATAAATTATCACAAGAAATCATTATAACAGATATAAAAAAACTGAATACTTGATTAACGGAGAGGATTAATTATTAGTTTGCCAACGAAGTTATTATTACTGTACGAAACCACTTACGTGCATAAATGATTTCAATTGAGACTCCAGTTCCACCTTTTCTGAGGTCAGAGAAAGTTCTTGTTGCTGAAGTCTTTCCACTGCTGTCCTCAGTTTATGTTGCAAAACATTATCAGACTCTGCAGATTCGCATATACCTCTAGCAACAGCACGCCATTCGCTCAAACACATGGCATTTTGAGTTTCCTGGACCTGAAGTAAAAATATATTAGCACACTCACTTGTTAAAAATACATATACAATAAAGCAAATATTCTAAATTCACCTGCAGTTCAGTCACTTTTTTCTCATATTCCTTAAATTTAACGAGTCTATTCTTCAAATCGCAAACTTCCTCCTCAAGCAGCAACTTATTTCCAATTTCCTCTTTCAGCCTCAAGTTATCTTCTTTGAACTGTTCGTTCTCTTTTTGAAGCGCCACGTAATTGGCTAACTTGTGAACCTGAGTCTATACAAAACATATTTTCTAGAATTAGTAAATTTAAATATTGTAGAACTGGAAAATAATTTTTTGAAGCCCTTAGCTAATATATGCTTGGGCATATAAAGAAATAATATGATTGAAAACAAGACATATTCACTGAATAGTAACTATTTTTGTCTATGATTAAATATAGAGATTGAATTCACTTCTATAAAACCAAAATTTCTTTATTACCTCTTTCTCTGTACAAATTATAAGATTCAGATGAGCAGTCTATTTACAGTATATTAATAAAAACGTGTACATCTCTCCCACATACGGGAGTGGGTGGAGGGTAGGAATAGGATAGGTATAGAAGGGGTAGGAGGAAAAGCAGAAAGAGACTTCAATGATGAGCCCCAGGATGTCCGCAAATGAAAACGTCACCACATAGCCCCATGTCGCACTTTGATACTTGATGGCGTACTGTTGCTGTTGTTCAGTATTTAGGTTTGCCTATAGTCTCCTGGAAAATGTTCATGCAAAAACCAGGTTAGAGCAATT
>WOGR01008992.1:0-11558 GCA_015342045.1 Leptinotarsa lineolata | reverse complement strand
TTCTTTTTTGTTTCTCCGTAAATTACCGACATGTCAGTTTTCTCGTTTCTGATATAATTTGCCATATCTAATTATAAACTTCTCAACAAATAAATTTTTAAAAGTGACAGCATATTTATCAGCCTATTTGTTTAAGTAGTCCTAGCAATAGCTTCAATTGTTTGTCACGAATAACTAGAATAACAGGACTTAGTGCATGAGTATACCGAATACGTATTATTTGTTATTAGGAATGATCGTTTCTTGCAATTATTTAAAAAAATAGAGAAAATAAAGTGAAAGTGTGTGGCATCAAATTATTCATACGAAAATGATCTTTCACAAAAAGCCGACGATCCACCCCCTTTCCATTTGAAAAAATGTAGTTAACTGGAAAAATTTATATTTGCGACTGAAATAATTCTTGAAATGACTGTGAAGTCATGAGCCTCACAGTCGTAGTTTTCTCATGTTACTTGATCAAGAATGAAGCGATTTACACGATCCATGGCATTCTACATAAAAAAATAAAAATGATTTTATTTGTCAAATATTGACAAGTGAAGTATTGTTGGATTTAAAATATCATTCTCTATGGAAATAAGTAAAAATATATAGAATGTCCTATTTAAAAATCGAAAGTTAGGCTCATTTCCGGTCAGACCGGAAGTACGGCAAAGCAAGTAAATAGATCAAAAAATGTAAATTGAACTATAATAACAAACTCCCCAATTTCGTTCTTTTATCTTCAAATATAAAAAAGTTATAGGGGTGAGCCACCTTAGAGAATACCCGGTATATCAGAATTCTTTTCCAGATATACATTCATCAATTTTGATTCATAGAGATAAACAGTATATATTTCAAAAGAAGATTAATTAGCAAATTTGTTTACTTTAGTAACGGTAAATACATTGAACGGGTTTTTTGATTTATGAAATGAGTAAACAACGAAGTCCATCACTAATAATTACCCTGGAAAATGGATATATCTTTTTTGTTCCACAGGTTGTCTCATGGAGAAAAACTTTAAAAGATTGTGAGCTGCCCTTTTTTCTCGTTATAGTATTCAGAAATGTCAATTATCATTATTTACCGCGTGTTCTAATGAAAATAACATTTTTGGTAAAAAATCTTTCTAATTATCGCCCCTCAAATCAAAGTTGAGGGAAACTTAAGAAGAAGGGGAAAAAATAAACTTCAAAATAAACTCTTTGTAAAAATATGTATGACATGTGAAAAAAAAACATCTCAAAACAACAACTTTTACACGAATATAGGATAACAGAAAAAAAGTACTTTCAAAACAACTACTTTCATATGAACATTAAATTACCCGTTAATCACTTTTTCCTATTCAGTCTGTATTTTGGAAATTCATTATGGAATCAAAAAAATTAGCATTGGTAAGAATACTATACAGCGTAATATCGGCTTCCCCTTGCCAAAACACGGTAACTGATATGGAAAAAAAATCAGTCGAATGCACATTTATACATTACGTTTTTTTTCCATTGATTTGGCCGTTACTTGATAAAGATCCATAGTAAATGTAACCCCTAAATGCCACCCCTATCTTCAACCCCCTTCGAATTACAGGTACAACCCCCAAGTTTTTAAATGTAATGCAAAACGTACTGAAATTTAGAATACGAAAAAAAACTATGGATGTTAACGAAGTAGATGTTCAAAATGTTTACCGCAAACGTCTTGGCAACATCCTATTCTCAAACAAAACTAACATTATTTAACATATCAGGCGTGACCGACCTAATCGCAAGCGTAATTCGTTCTTTTAAGTCATTCAAATCTGAAGGTTCAGTTTTGTACACATTGCTCTTTACATATCCCCATGAAAAGTAATCTAATGATGAAAGATCAGGTGATCGCGCTAGCCATTCAATCGATCCTCGCCTCCCTATCCACCGATTGGAAAATTTGTATCGAGGTATTGCCGGACAATAACTTGGTAATGTGGTGGTGCTCCATCCAGCTGAAACCATATCGTATTCACTGGAACTTTAGGGTTTCCTGGATCAGGATATAAATTTGCTAAACTTGGAATGATATCATTTTGAGGTAGTGCCAAATAATTATCGCCATTCAAGTTGCCCTCAATGAAAAAAGGACCAATTATATGGTTTCCTACAATCCCTGCCCAAACATTAACCTTTTGAGGGTATTACGTGTGTTCTTCTCTCATCCAGTGGGGATTTTCCGTTGACCAGTAGCGGCAATTTTGCCGATTAGCATGACCGTTAAGAGAAAAAGTACACTCATCAGAAAACATTACGTCTCCTAATTGGATGATATTGTTATTCAACATTTCCATCATTTGCTCACAAAAATAAGTTCTTCTATCAAAATCGTCTTGCATGAGCTCCTGAGTAGGTATAATTTCATAGCGATATATTTTATTCTCTTTTAATATGTTTACTACCGATGTATGGCTAACATTGGAAGTAGTGGATGCCTCTCTACTCGATGTATGTGGGTTTTCCTCAAACTCAAGTATAACATCTAATTTGAGTTCATCACTCATTGCATTGGCAGCAGCTTTTCTTATCTGCCCCACATGACCAAACTCGCAAAACTGCGTCTCTATTTTGCTTAATGTTCCTTGAGATATGGGCGGTAAATTAGGAAATTTTTCATGAAATAGGCGAGCTACTTTCTGTTGTGTTCCCGTTTTAAACATTTCCGTTAATCTAACCATTTGTCAGTCTTGAAGTTAAAGAACTGTAAACTTAAATTAAAATACTAATGTTGTAACATAGAAAACAATTTGACAAGGCGTTTCAAACTAACGTTGCCACGGAAATTATTTACAGTTTTCAAAGGATACCATCTAAAAAGAACATTGCTATGGTTATTGCTTACTTTCTTGTTATCTTGTTATCAGTACCTCAACATGAAATAAGTTTTGAGTGTACTGCAATAAGTTTTGAAAGTATTTTTTTGAATTTCGGTAACCACATGATTTCAATTTATTTTATCTTAATTATTGCAATAAACTTGAAAGCAATTACATTTTTGAATAGAGAATTAAAAGACCTCTCGAACGATATATCACAAGCCTATACTTTCCATTTCCAAGAATTGGGGGTTGTACCTGGGGGTTGAAGGTAGAGGTAGCATTTTTCCGTTGAAGTATGTCAAATTATAATTCAAATTTGACGTGTTTCGGGATTTTTTGAAAATATGTACAGTAACCAAAATAATGAATTTATTCCATTTGGCTTTTACACACTGTATATGTTGCGTTGAATTCGGGTTGAACCGCTTCTGGAGTTTAGTGATCGACTTTGCGGCTCCGATTTAGGAGCCATTTTCAAGAAGATATTGTGACTTGACGCCAGGGCCTCAATTTGCCTACTCCCCAGGTCGCGTCACGAGTTCTGACTTCCTTCCACCTCCAATCATTCAAGAGCGGTCCTCAACCTGCCCCACTCATTCAAGAGCGGTCCTCAACCTGCCCCACTCATTCAAGAGCGGTCCTCAACCTGCCGATGGCACTGCAAGATTGGCCTCTGTCAACTGTCAACTAAACTTTAATGACAGTAAAGCATTTCTCACTATTTCCACTAAAGTTACATACATATGTATTTAAATATTGAATGAGGCATATTTTAAGGAGAAATTAGTATTTGGGAAAAAACTCTCTGGCGTTTATTTCTCCATCTCTATACAAAAAATGGCTTTGTTTCTTTCAATTTGTATTCGAAAGCAACTAACATGCATGATCTACACTTCTTTGAACGAGTTTATTTTGGACTCAGTTGCTTCCTTCCTTTGGAAATTTCCCACAATTTTTTGTATCTAAATATATTTGAACTTTCTGTAAAAAATTCGATGGGAATTTGATTGTAACAGAGCAAGAGCGCCTTGTGAATTTGAATGAGTTCAGGTTATGATTCCAGATTTTCAGTGAGTCCGTCCCTGTCGAGTTATTCTTGCTGACCCACCGTCGGGACGCCTTCAGTTAAAATTCAATATGGCGACGTCACTGTTACATCTATTTCTGGAGGTGTGTCGTTACGAAACGAAAGTGCATAACATACCTGTTTGCATTGATTGAGACGCTGATTGTTAATTATGTGAGTACCCGAGCTATTTGATCGCATTAGCTTAGATTTATACAAGATTAATTGAAAGCATTCCACGTCTGACTTGATTGTTTTTCTTGAAAATGCCGTAGTCAATTGCGCACTGGCGTTAGTGATATACATTTTTGCAAGGGTTAATATTTTATGACGTAATGAGAGACGACCTGGGTTATTTCAGTATTTGAATCTCAACATTTCGACACGTGGTTTTTAGAGAAAGTTACTTTTATAACGTGTGCTGAAATTATTTTTATGCCTGATTATTAAATACTTCACTGATTTACCTTTTCTGAAAGCGATACTGTTTCCAAACACCAGAACTGCAACATAGTTCTCGACGCCCTGATGACCTCCAACGATAATAAAGATTTTGTTCGAAATATTCTTACAGATTCCCAATCGTTTTCAGAATGGTTCGTTATATTTTATATATTTCACCTACTAAAAACTCCTATACAAAGAAATCAAGCGAAGACAAATCTGGTTACCGTGGTGACCATTCAATACTTCTTCTTTCAATCCAGTGTTGTGACAACGTTACCATGACATTGTCACTTCCCCTGTCAAACTAGCTGATGCTTATATAGAATGTCAAGCTTTGGATAAGTCATCGCTTAAAACTTCATTGAATAAAACCGAATGATTCAGTATATTATTTTCAACTTTCTTGTATTCGAAGAAGTTTTTTACACTTTTTCTTAATGGGGATTTCCCTTTCCTCCAACCTTTTCCTTCTGAGTATTTTCTTCAGTTATGTTCATATTGCCCAATAGTTCTTTTCGCTCCGGTTCGTCCTAAATTTGTGACTTTTATTTAGAAATAATGTATAGAGCCTTTCTTTAAGCGCTTCCTATCTTCACTACATAGTATAAAACAAAGTTGCTTTCCGCTGTCTGTCCCTATGTATGCTTAGATCTTTAAAACTACGCAACGGATTTAAATGAATATTTTCTAAGATATTACAGATTCAAAATGTAGGGACATAGAGGTTGCGGCGGTATCGGCGGCGCGTGCCTATAAATAGTGCGTCGAAGGCCGCGCTTCGTCCTAGAGTATGAAACAAATTCGCTTTCCCCTGTCTGTTCCTATGTATGCTTAGACCTTTAAAAGAAGGCAACGAATTTAAATAAATATTTTCTAAGATATTACAGATATAAAATGAGAGAACATAGCGGTTGCGGCGGTACCGGCCGGACTGCCGGCGACGCGTGCCTATGCCGGGTGATTCTCTAATGTGGCTCACCACTATAACTTTTTTATTATTGGAAATAGAAAAACGAAATTTGGAGGTTGTGTATTATAGTTCAATTTACATTTTTTAACACATTTACCTGCTTTGCCGTACTTCCGGTTTGACTGGAAATGACCCAAACTTTCGATTTTTAAAAGGGATATCCTGTATATTTTAATTTATTTCGATCAAGAATGACATTCTAAATCCAACAATACTCCGCTTGTCGATATTTAACAAATAAAATCATTTTAATTCCAAATTTTATTTTTTAATTGAATAGAACTGGCCGATACTTGATAAAAATCCATATTTGAACTGATTATTACAATAATACAGTATGTTGTATGATTTTCACTTAAAAGGGTTTCACAAAAACCGCTACACGTGTTTCGCTATACAATAGCTTCATCAAGCGTTTAAATCTAGATCTAGAATGCCATGGATCGTGTGAATCGCTTCATTCTTGATCAAGTAACATGGGAAAACTACGACTGTGAGGCTTACGACTTCACAGTCGTTTGAAGAATCATTCCACAGTCGGAAACATGAATTTTCCAGTTAACTTGATTTTTCCAAAAGAAAGGGGTTGGCTAGTCGGCTTTTTGTGAAAGGTCATTTTCTAACGAATAATTTGATGCCAAATACTTTCACTTTATTTTCTTTTTTTTTCTGAATAATTGTAAGAAACGATCATACCTAATAACAAATAATACGTATTTGGTTTACTTATGCACTAATACTTGTTATTCTAGTTATCCGTGACAAACAATTGAAGCTATTGCTAGGACTACCTAAACAAATATGTTAATGAATATGATGTTACTTTCAAAAATTTATTTGTTGTGTGGTTTATAATTAGATATGGCAAATTATACTAGAAACGAGACGTGTTGCTAATTTACGGAGAAACAAAAAAGAATGCAACTGATATAGGTCGAATTTATGCTAAGAGGTTCCCTAATCGTCGCTATTCCACTCGGCATTATTTTCCAACACTGGAAGGAAAAATGCGAAATGAAAAAGAATGAAAATGCCAATAACTTCATCGTCAGTAAAAAAAAAGAAGTAGACGTGTTGGCCTATGTCGAAGTGAATTGTACGGCGTTAATTCGCCAAATTATTTCTGAGTGTGATATAAGTTATTCGTCCGTTTGGAGAATTCTTCACAAATATAATTATCGATCATTCAAGTACCAACTACACCAACATCTTTACGATAACGATCACAACCGAAGATAGACTTATTGCAACAGGTGTTTGACTAAATACAGAGAAGATGAACGTTTTCCATTTAGAATTATTTATTCAGATGAAACCCAATTCACCAACTTGGGGTTCGTTCAATAGAAATAATGAAAGGTACTGGTCCCAAACAAATTTACATCTGATGCAAGAAGGAAATTGTGAAGAGTGATTTGGTTTCAACTGCTGGATGGGTATTATCGGAAGAAAACTTTTGAGGCCAATAATTTTCCACGGACAACTGACTGTGGAAAGATATCTACAGTTCCTAAGAAATCGAATCAATGATTTCATCGGAGATTTGCCACTGGCTAAACAAGTTAATATCTACTTTCAACAAGATGGAGCGCCACCTCACAATTCTCAAGTCGTAAGAGAACCTCTGAATGACACCTTTCCAGAAAAGTGGATTGGCACTCATGGACCTATTCAGTGACCTACGAGGTACATTTTTGAGTTGTCATTATTTTTTTACATGAATGTATTATTTCTATTTCATATTCTAAATCACTAGATTTTACTCCGCCAGATTTTTCCTCTGGGGAAAGATTGAAAATCAGATTTACAATACAACATCAGCTTTCCGTGAAGAACTAGATCATTAAGTAAGGGTGGCATTCCAGAACATCATTGAGGAACAGCTAATCAACGCAACAATTGAAAATGTTGAACTTTGTCGTGATCGAGAAGGAGGCCATTTTGAGAATTTATAAGCTTAATGGACTAATTTGCGACTTTCTTGCGATTATTCAGAAAAATAGAGAGAATAAAGTGAAAGTGTGTGGCATCAAATTATTTGTACGAAAATGGTCTTTCTCGAAAAGCCGACGAGCCAGCCTCGTTCCATTTGAAAATATCAAGTTAACTGGAAAAAATCTTATTTGCGACTATGAAATAATCCTCATAAGGACTGTGAAGTCATAAGCCCCACAATCGTAGTTTTCCCATGTTACTTGATCAAGAATAAAGTGATTTACATGATCCATGGCATTCTAGATCAAAAAATTAAAATTGAAATATAAATTATTTCATTTGTGGAATATTGATAAATGGAGTGTTGTTGGATTTAAAATCTCATTCTCGATGGAAATAAGTAAAAATATATAGGATGTCCAATTCAAAAATCGAAAGTAGGGGTTATTTCCGGTCAAACCGGAAGTACGACAAAGCAAGTAAATATATCAAAAAATTCAAATTGATATATAGCACACAAACTTCAAGTTTTGTTTATCATCTCCAATAATAAAAAAGTTATAGTGGTGAGCCTCCTTAAAGAATCACCCGGTATTCTGTCAGTCTCTTCTGCTCTCAAAATCTGTGCAATATAAAAATCGACAACTCGCCCCCAATTTTATATTTGGATACTATCATTTTTTGATCTTTTTTCGTTAACGGCAATCAAAAGAAATGGCAATTTTTGACATGAGTATACAAAATTATACCTTATAAAAATTCATAACGATCACGGAACAAACCATCGAATAAAAACCAATTATACTTATGAAAATAGTGATATTAATAATTTTACTGAGAAAAATGACATGTCTTCATTTCCATAGTAATAAAAAAGTAACATCAGTAATGTGGATCAAACTCCTTGATGATGAAGAACAGAGCTCACTGTTGAGTTCAAAAATTATTCATACATATTTGGAAACAACCTGTCTGTAATGTCTAGCATATTTATAGATGAACAAAAGCAACCAAAATTTCCAAAATGAAATACATTCATTTTGGAAATTTGGTAGACACATCTTACATTGATCAGAAATTGAGTTGTACTCATACTCTCATCGGTGTACGAAAGATTTTTCAAACACTTTCATTCAGTGTACAAGGGTGGTGAATATTTCATGAGATATAACATATATTAATATTGTGCACATCAGAACAGTGATTTTCTTACCGTTTATAACCTTGAAAATATCTGCGCGGGGCTTCTACAGTGAGAAGCGCAAATTTTTTTGAGTGAAAACTCTCATAGGTTATTGAAGAAATTGTTAGAGCTTGTCGATCTTCCTCGCTTTGCATAAACTTAATGAACATTAAAATAATTTCCCGACCTTGACTGTGAATTACTTTTTTGGAATTGCTCATGTTTGTAGACTGGTATCTTCAACATGGAAACGAACAAATTATTGTCGAACACTTCTTGAGTTTAAGAAACATGTTATTGTGGAATTTTCACTAGACAGTTTACAAAACTGCAAACAACCGCACTCAACCCAAAACGTGCTTATTACACAATGCATTTCTTTAATGCCCCCCTGTCATTTTTTGAACAGTTCAACTCAAAAAATTGAAATTTGAAATAATGAAATCAATGCATGAAAACTTCATTTTGAAATAAAATTGACCGATGAAACTTTCAAGATGGCGACTGGGCGCCATCTGAAAAAAAAATCAAATAGGGAGGGGGTTTTGTGATAAATATGTTTGAAGCTCCTGACAAATGCTTCTCAACCCTAGAATATTATGTCGATATCTTCAACTACCACAAACTGGTGGAATTTTGAATAATTGCCTGAATACATTGACATTTAACTACATAATATGAGGTAATAAGCTTGAGGTCAGCTCAGAGGATACTCGAAAGGTTACCTTAAATTTCTTGACATATGAACAGCCTATCCAATATTTCACGCCGAACATTTTCGAACACAGTAACGTTAATATTTCTAAAAATATTTATTATTCTCTGACGTTCATCCAATACTGAAGCAGGTTCAGCTTCGTACACCTTTTTTCTTTAAATAGCCCCATAATAAAGTTCAAAGGTGTCAAATCTGGCAAGCGGGCTGGCCATTCTGTAGGACCTCGACGGCCAATCCAACGACCAGGAAAAGTGGTATCCAAATAGATACTTACTTGTCTGGAGTGATGTGGTGGTGCTCCATCTTGTTGGAATACAATATCCATATCTTCTTCATTAGGATTCGCTTCGACGATTTCAGTGATGAGAGGGTCAACAGTAGTTTCCAGCATATTCAAATACAGTTCCCCTGTTGAATTAATATCAATAAATAGAGGTCCTATAAAATGGTTTCCCAATATTCCTGCCCAAACGTTGATTTTTTCTGGATATTGGTATGTGTTTCCCGGAAAACGTGAAGGTTGGTGTCACAAAAATTTTGTCTGTGAACATGGTCGTATAAAAAATGTACAGTCGTCACTGAATGTACATTGTGGAGATAGGTAGGATGCCTTGCAATGGTTTCCATCATGATTTCGCTTGAATTTTTTCTTCCAATGGACGAGAATTGACCATTTTAGAGATTATTGACTTGGTACCTTTCTACTAGTAAAACCGGAAACTAAATTGGAATATTCTAACTGAACAATAATGTTCATTGTCGTACTGACATTTTTTGTCGTTTTTATAAACAAAAAATAACTCAAAAAACCTTATCGTGTTGTTGGAATTGCTATATGGCAGATAAAAAGGAATATTTCTAGAAATATCGATATCAATGTGTTTGTCTTGAGGAAATCATCAAATGTTTCACCATTTTATAGTAGATGAAGGTTTCGACTTCATATTCTAGAGTTGTGAGGTATTCATCAGGAGATTCAAAATAATCTTGAAAGTGTCATCTGTCAATTCCACTTATAATAAAGTATTCATACATTAATTTAATCATCCCAAATTTCAATTTCTTGAGTTGACCGTTAAAAAAATTAAAAAGGAGGGACATTAAAGGAATGCACTGTACATTGAAACTTTCATCGAAAGCATTGAAATAATTTATGCTCTTTTGTCCAATGAACATTCTTATGGTTACAGTAAACTCTTGTTCATCAATATCATGAAAGCGTTCATGAAATTTTATAAAACTGCTTCATAAATTGAACTGTCTCACACTCAGCAACATGAATTATGATTACCCATATGTATTTATCAATTTTACGAAAATAATTCATTTTTTGAATTATTTCGTTCATAAAAACTGTAACAACATCAATACTATAAACTCGTTTATGCTCCTAACGTAATCATTTATGTATTTCATCAATTGAATAGACTGTTTCAATAAATATATTCATGAAAACAGTAACGCGGCTTTCATTGGTACTATAAACTGATTTATGTAATTCATGTTATGTTTTTGTATTCCATCAATTAGATTCAGTGTTAGTACGAAAAGTTTAATATCATAGAATTGGGGTCATTTTTATAATGAAAGCCAATACCAAAAAAAATATACTGAAGATTTTCTTTCATATCAACTAAATAACTGCTATTATTGTATTGAGCTTATGAACATCATCAGAAAACGCAACCTACTGAGTAGAGGACGAAATGTATACAGATCACAATGAACAAGTTGTATATACAGGGTCTTTCACGACGAACGTTCGTTAGGAATAAATGGAGAACGATTCGAAATAAAAACTATAAATTTTGTCGTAGTGGTGGGTTTTACAAAATGTATTTCTCAACTAAAATATTTTCAACTTCCGGTCTCTTTCCGTTATACCGTAAGTTGAGGGCAACTTCCTCATTCCAAATGTACCACTCTGTATTTTAATACATTTTTCAATTTCTCAGCACATTTCAGGCCAACGTTATATAACAATGTCTATTCCCAAATTTGTTAGTTTTCGAGATATTAATTTTTTCTGAAAAATTCGACAGTTACCTACAGCACCACTCCGAAATAATCATAACTCATAGACAGTACCAGTTGAAAATGTCAACTTTCACAGAATCACACTTTAAGCATCAAGTCATGAACAAAAGTATCGAATTTTTGAAAATAATTTACAGGGGGGTCAAAATTTCCACCTAAATCATAACATCGAGAAAACTGATGGAGCACGATTTTTTCAAATGGAAACCATTCACTATTCTATTATTTTTTGATACTACGAAAAAAAACTATCAAATTCATGAAGAATGTCCTATACTTAAAATACACCCCTGGCAAGATATATCCGATTTTGGGAAATATTTGAAATGTAAATCATTCGAAGCAATACCAAACCAAGAAAGCTTT
>WOGR01008991.1:0-11558 GCA_015342045.1 Leptinotarsa lineolata | reverse complement strand
CTTCCCTTCCCTTCCTTTCCCTTCCCTTCCCTTCCCCTCTCTTCCCTTCCCTTTCCTTCCCTTCCCTTCCCTTCCCTTCCCTTTCCTTCCCTTCCCTCCCCTTTCCTTCCCTTCCCTTCCCTTTCCCTTTCCTTTCCTTTCTTTTTTCTGTGCTGTGCTGTGCTGTATTGTATCATGTTATTTCTGCGGTAAATACATTCGTTCATCATTATTACTATTATCATGTAATAGTGGCACTTGTCCAGAGGTATATATTGGTCAAACTGGCATATCATTTAGGAATCGCATCCAGGAACATCATAGGAGCTATGTTAATGAGAAATCATGTTCAACAATTCAAATCATCTTCCAGAAGAAAATCATATCTCTAACGGAAATTCCGAAATTTTACACATAGAAAATTAAGGTTTGAATCTGAATCATTTGAAAGCAATAGAAAATAATGAATAGATACTTCAATTCTGTTCGATAATACTCGTATCTCATAGATAAGGCAAAGTCCAAACTCTTGCAAATTAATGAAAAATGATTTTTTATGAAATACATATTTCTAAAAATGAATTCAACCAATACTATTTACATTTCCACATCACATATTCAGCAAAGATTCCGGTTCTAACATGTTCTATAGTCATATAAAATCAGTTCTTTACTATTCTGAATTCGATACTGAACCGTTTCTTTTCATCCCTCAAAACTCTCTAATGAATGTGTGTCAGCGAAATCGATTTTCAATTCCGAACTCTCCGATGAAAGCAAATTAGGCGTGAAAAATTTATATCGAGAAATCTTGATAAATATGAGATAATTAACACCTTTCTCCTCCACAATAAATGTCATTCCATTTTTGATAAATTCGTCGAATGAATAATAGGTTCCAAATTAGGGATCTTGATTTTTCTCGCCAAGCGAAAATAACTTTTGAAAGCATATTTCCAGTTATCGCATGAGAAACTGATGGTTAATAATGTGATTTCGTATTTCAATATATATATTTTTGAGAAAGTTTCAACGCCAGTTCAGTAATCATCTATGCATATTCTCTATACGTATAATAATGACTGTCAAATCTATTTTACTTGTTTTGGCCGTGATCTGCAGGTTTTTCTTCCTGGAGTTTCGTTTACTGTTGCGGTAGACATTATGAGATAACAGAAACTACAATGGTGGGCGTGGCTTCCTTTCTATCAACTGGATCAAATGACCTTGTTTGGATACAATTGAGAATAGGTAGCCAGATTTTTTTTGATGATCATTACCTTTTCCTCTCTATTGATACCATGCTTTTGGAAATACAACTGCCAGAATCGATTTTCAATTAATGGAATTGGCACAGTTGCAGACCGGTTTCGGGCTATTTGGCCTCTCGTTAGTGCAAGGTAGTGTCCATCATCAACATGAAGTCGATGATTTTCCATAACTTTGTCTACAGGCAAATATGTTGCTTGTCGTTCGCTTCAGCCTTATTCGAAGAATGATATTCTGAAAAGGATTCGCTTTTTATTCATGGGAAATTATTGACTTCATGTTGATGATGGACAAGGACACCTTGTATTGGCGAGAGGCCAAATAGCCCGATACCGGTCTGCAAGTGTGCGCGTTTGAATAATTGAACATTGCCAGAAGCATTTGCAGGAATTGCTTCTGTGAAGAATCCTGCACTGTCACCTGTCGGATATAATCCAACGCTCTTCGTGGCATTAAACAGGGGAGTAGTAATTTTCTGATAGGTGTCAGTCTAGTAACCTATTGTGTAAGTGAGTTGAGACTAGCCTGAATGAATTTTTCCTTAAGATAATTTCATCTGAAGCCAGTCTTCAAGTACACCCCCTTACTATATGTGAAAGTTCACACTCTATAATAATAATTGTTTTCATCAACAGGAGTGAGTGAATACATGAAAAGTGGATTGAAGAATATCTTCTATGAAAAATATTTTTGAAAAGGTGACATTTTTTTGAGGCCTTCAAATTAATTTTTTTAAACTATCTACAGACATTTGAATTTTTCTGAATATTTTTTTATCATACTCATTGTTCAGGTGATACTCGCATTTGTTTATTTTTCTGTGTAACAACAAAATGTGAATGGAGATTATTGTTTAACCCAGGTAACTTATATTAATGCTGTTTTTCGAATAGTACGACACGAATTCATCAATATCTCACTCTTAAGTTATTCAAAAAATGTTGACTCAAATGAAACAATTTGTCTTGGAATTATTAGAACGTGGGTATTTTTTAAACTGGATTCATTTTTGATGAAATTCAAATCATGAACTTTCCTATAAACTAGTATCTCGTTTTTTATCTGACTTGAAATTAATGGTTGATAAATAAAGATTTCTCCTCATTTTACTAAACATTTTCAATTGTATCTTGCATAAATGCCTGTCGGATATCACAGTATTAGCTATGAAAGTAGTTGTTTTCCGCCATGATAAAGGAATTGTTTCAACCATTTCAAATCATTGCTTGGCCTTTTTATGTGTAGTATACTTTTTATTTTGCTGTTTGAGGTTTCATAAATGTTGAATAAGAGATTGATACCCATTTCTAGCCATAAGAAACGTATACATTTTCTAGTTGGAATTAAATTTTAACAAAAGAACGACAATACAAAATAATAGGAAATTGAATATCACCAATTTTTATTCATTCCCATGAATTATGATGAAACTGATTTATTTTATTTTTCAGGCTTGAAGAAAACTCTATATTACTTGGAATCCCTTTATTGAAATTCCAAAATTTCTGCACCTCACTACCAAATCTCTAATTACCTTTTTGATTGAGAAGCAATTTTCAACCGCGGTATTTTATTCAGATCATTATAAAATTTTTCCGCTTGTATAGGAAAAAGAATAATTTTGCAGTTCAATTTGTTCATCTACATCGTTTTAAAGGAGAATAGCATAATTATATCTAAACCGTTGTATGAATCTCAAAATTTAAATTTTCACTTTGCATGCTCAACAGCTTCTTCACGTTTTACCACAATCATTCACAGAGATTTAAATTATCTTGTAATGATTACCAGAACCGGAGTTTCTCTATATTCGAAGATTTCAAAGAGTCTACACAGGAATACGATTCTGGGATGTTATCGATCTTCAAAGAGATTTTAAATGTGAGAATTACAGTAGGAGGAAGATATTTATTGCCGTTCCACCATAAATTTGATTTTACGAAAATATACCGTTCTTGTCTGATAGACGCCTGTAACTTTCCTTCTGAGGTAATCCTATAGAAATGAAAACAATGAATCTCTCAGGGATCTGAATATGAAAAAATCAGTTGAGTTTGCTTCGTATCATATGGAAGTCGAAATATCCATTTCCATGCGGAATTGGAATCATAATTGAAAATATAATCTATTGTCTAATTTCCACTACGTTTATTTATTCTTACGAATATTAGGCCGGCGTTTCCTAATGTTTTTAGATGTTCAACCTACCATGATCTGAGAGAAAAATAAATCCACATCTACAAAAAATCTGTTCAAGTGCAATAAAGGGAGAACTGAAAAGTTAACCCTGAAAAATTATCGCGTGATATAAACCCCTACAGAGTCTAATTAGTTGTATTTATATTATATAAACGTGGCATTATATGCTAAAATGTCATCCCGGGTGTTAATCCGTTGATCTTCGAGATTGTCACGACGTTTCGGCTAGATTTCACTTGCCATATTCATGTGCTCTGCCTGATAGATGAACTTGAAACTTGAGTGTTTTAATAATCTCGGATTCGAATGGACGTACACCTGGGATGACATTTTCCTCAGATAAGGAAGGATCAGCTCGACTGGCTAGTTAAGGAGCAACGCAGGAAAGGGAATCAATCGGGTATAGCAGTCAGAGACAGAAAAATTGTGAACTCTTTTTTCTGTTTGAGGTTTTGATGCGTTTATTTATTATCTCTTTCTTCATCGGGAACTCTATGATTATGATTTAAATAGTACAGTGATATGAATCATGAAATGATTATGAGATGAAATGAGTCGATAAGCAGTATGGAATGTAAATGAAATTCAAAATCAACAAGGACGTTGGGTATTTTCTATGCTGATTGGAACTTCACAGAACAGGTTTGACAGAATGCCTCATTCTGACTACGCAGTGTTGCCAGTGAAATCTCACAGAACAGTGAAATACCATACCATATAATTTTTTTTCTGATTGATTCGGCCGTTACTTGATGAAGATTCATAGTAATTTCATTAACTGAACCTCACAATTTGATCTTAACAAACTTTATCTTCAAAATATATCACATGTTTAGCTATCACAGTAGCTTTTTCATAGTGAATGACATACTGAACCATGTCGCGATATATTTCGAAAATGAAATTCGTGGAGATCAAATCGTGAAGTGTAGTTTATGAAACCATATAATAGTAGTAGTGGTAGTATTTTTTGTTTGTGGAAGGTTGAGAGCTGGAAGAAACAGAGACTCCTTGACAACATCAACGCAATAAAACACCCAATGATGTATTTGTTTATGATTTTGGAAGGTTTGCAATATGATGGAAAGAGAAAACTATATTTTGTGACACTGTTATTCGGTACAAGTACAAGAACTGTATTATGAGATGATATTTTATATCACTGTGAACTGGAAAATCTATAGCATGATTTCAAATGAATTACCCAACTCCCAGTTGTCCTGAAGAATGAAGAGGAGGGTGTAGAAGAAAATATGATATCATATTGGATTTCTGAGGGTATGGGTATCTGGAAAAATCATGCTCACCACTAAAGTCTAGATATCAATTCAGGGTGGGAGGGAGGCATGTTGATCATGTAGTTCTGCACTCATAATTTTTTTCGTATGTCTATATCTCTCATTGTAAATCAAAATAAGTAGGAACACACCCAATATTTTTTATTATCATGACATGGCTAAACTTGCTCATTCATTTAGTTCTTTTGGAAGTTGTCTATATATGCTAACGGGTTGCCGGAAATAACGATATCAAATTGTTGAAGGTAATACCACAAAACCTCAAATTTTCATTGATAAACTTCCGTTTTATAATGAAAACTTCGTTATTAGGCAATAACACGAAACCAACCAGCATTATAAAACCCTTAGTCTGTAGGGCAAGTATGAATCAATGTAAGAATGACATACCAACCCTCAAATTAAGTCAAAACTTTTACAATTACCAAAGATGAATATATGAACAGAGTACGTCAATTACTGAATTCAAATTTTCCAACAATAGGATTGAATTGCTAAAATCTATAGTGCTTCGACATGAGATCGCAGAGCCAGTATCCGAACCATCAGATTTACTTGATGCGGCTACATGCATCAATTGTACGTCGCGTATTCTTTCCGATTTTAATGAAATTGCTACTATGTCTTATTATACCAATGAGTTCCGAAAAAGATATTGATATTTCTAAATATGATATGAGAATTGTTGGTATTCAAGGTCTTTCATCCAGGTCTCTTGTTTCTATTCATTGTAATGGTAAGTATTATTTGATTTTCATATTTATTTGAGTTGTCTTAGTAGAGATAAGCTCTAGTCACTGTCGTAATAATGATAACAAATTAAACCTCTGAATTTCTGTAGAAGCATTTTTGCAAATATTTAATTTTCAGACACAATCATGTCTGAATATTTGATTCCATTAGTTGAATTTGATTTCGATTGTGATGATGATGATGCATAACTCAGCCCTGTGAAGCTCTGTTTTGGTGGCCTAGCCATCATTATCTCTGTTTGAAGAAAATAATCAGAAATTATTTTCATTTTCGTGTAGCACTGCATACTAAAATATAATTGACATGTCTGACATGTCAGAAGAAAGGTGTCTAGTTCTGACACCTTTTTGAAGCACATCAACAGCTTAAGACCTTCCATCACTTCCACAATGGAGAAGAAAGTCCACAACGAATTGCCATTCTTAGACGTATTGGTGAAGAGGACCGACACTAAATGGGAAACATCTGTCTACCGAAAACCCACTCACACGTGACAGTATCTGAACCACGAATACAACCACAATCAATCTACTGAAAGAGGAAGTATCAAGAATCTAGTGGATCGTGCTTTCGGGCTTTGTAATATAAAGGAAGGTCTCGAGAAGAAACTAGGCATCATCAAAAAATATCTTCGATGGAATGATGACTCCAAAGTGATGATGGAACAGATTTTGGCTGGAAGACAGCAGGAGCCTTACAAGGAAAAAAAGCCGTCACAACCAGTGCTTGCACTTCCCTACATCGGAGGATTGTCGGAAAGGATAAGAAGAATTGGGCCCAAGTACAACATCAGAGCCTGCTTCAAATTCGGAAACACCATCCGCAGCAGCCTCACGAAAACCAGGACCTCAAACGCGGACTGCGATTCTAATGATTGTATTTACCGAATACCCTGTGAGGCCATTGAAAGTCCACATTGCCGAACACAAGAGAAACACACAGCGAGGAGAAACCAGCAAATCGGGAATAGCAGAGCATGTTTAGATTTATCAACATAACATCAAGTGGTCCCAAGCTGAGATCATTCACAGGATGGAACACTGGTTTATGAGGAAGTTCAGAGAAGCTGCATATATGTTGTTCAATGATGTATTCAGCCAAGCTAGCGTAGAGATACGCGATATATGGAAACCCAGAATCAAGCGAAAAACCTTCAACTCCCGCCAAACGGTCATCTTCCGCTAAACCGATGAAGCGGAGAGAGGAAAGGAATGAGTGAAAGCACTCGAATGACCTATAAATAATCATCTCTCGGAGAAATAGTCCATTCATCACCCGAAGTCGATTGTTGATACTAACAATCGAAACGTTGTGAAGTAACTGAATTTTTAAAATTTTTATTTGATTTCATTCAAATTTTTCAATTCTCATTTTTCTGCTTATTTTTATTTCATTCCATTTCAGGGTTTTTTGCTTAACACAATTGTTATTTTCAGCAATTCTTTTTCGAATTATCAATTTTATCTGTATTTTCATGGATTCCAAATCATAATATATTCGGTAAATGCGTAAAATCCTATATCGGTGAAACCAAGAGGCCATTGAAAGTCCGTATTGCCGAAGACAAAAAACACACACAGCGAGGGAAAACCAGTAAATCAGGAATAGCAGAGCATGTTTGGACTCATCAACATAACATCGAGTGGTCCCAAGCTGAGATCATACACAAGGAGGAACACTGGTTCAAAAGGAAATTCAAAGAAGCCGCATATATGCTGTCCAACAACGTATTCAGCCAAGTTAGCCTAGAGATACGCAACATATGGAAACCCATAATCAAGGAGAAAATGGCTAACTCCCGCCAAACGGTCATCTTCCGCTAAACCGATGAAGCCGAGATAAGTGAAAGTACGATACTAACAATCGAAACGTCGTGAAGTAACATGGCTTGAAATCGCATAATTTTTATTTGTATTGTTTTTTTTTTTGTTAAAATTCTTCAATTCTTTTTACTTGTATTTTTTCCACTATGAATTAATTTCAGGTTTTTTTTGCTAAATATATTTGCTATTTTCAGCTATTATTTGAATTTTCAATTGTATTGGTTATTTCAGGGATTTCAAATCATTTTATACAATATTAGAAATGGAAGTCTGAACTGCTGAAATTCACCACCAAACATTGTCAATCACTTTCAAACAAAAGTAAAATTGTAACCAATATTGTATTGTACGAATAATCGGAGATGAAAAAAAATAGAAAATAGTGAGAAAAACATTTTCAGCTCCAAAAGAGATGTATCAAAAATTTCAAAATTGTGATGAATGATGTTTTGCCAATTTTACGCAGAAGCATAATTTCCATAACAAAGAGAAACGGTTAGCGAGTCCTTGCAAAATGAAATACCTACATTAACTTGGATTTCGAAAGAGAAAGGTGAACAATAACAGGAAAATATTGATGGAACGCTAGTCTATTCGACTACTTAGAATAGAATTGCAAATTTTATTGAAGTCGATCATAAATTTCGAATATTGACATAAAAAAATTGAATTATATTAATATACTTTCATGTTATCGACGTAAGAATCTACAAAAAATGTGTTTTGCGGCTGAAACTGCTATTTTGTCGCCTTTTATTTCATCAATTGTTGGAACATTTAATTCATAAATACCGTCAAGATTTTCATTCCCGAAGTTGTCACAATAAGTTTTTTTTTTTTTAAACAACTTGACTCAAACTAAAAACATTTCAAAATGGTAATAAAAATTATTATCAAATTTAAATCACCACCATAGACGTTCGTATGAATATGTAATGAACATAAAAAAATAATTATATTCAGATTTGATCAAATAAGGCAAATTATAAAACCTCGAAATATATCATCAGACAGTCGTTTATTTTCTAATCAACAATCCAAGACAAAGGAAGTGGTTATCATTCTGTTTACTCGTATTGGCTTACTTCGTAAAAATGAAGTAGGTACCCATGTAAATAATTCAGTTTGTTGAATTGAGCAGCAAGTTATTGATGAAAAAGACCAATTATTTTATCCAAATACGCGAGAATTAACAAAAGAATCTACATCTATAATTATGAGCGGATAACAATATACATTTCAGAATGCAATGCAATCGATAAGAGGACGCCAAACTTAGTTTACGTCACTGGCGTATCGGTCGCAATGTTGCCAAGTGTCCGGGACTTCCGGAGCATTGCAGAATTTACCGAGACGTTTCATTTTGCAAAAATTAAACATGAAACTTGCGGCATACTCTAAATGGACAATTTTACAATAAATCTGACTAGCGATCCATTCGAAGCAAATAAAAATGTGTGAGAGTGTTTGTTTCAAAACTAGCAACACTACTTCGGCCTATTTAGAGGGAAGGTATCAACAGCCGAAAATTAATCAGAGGGTCTGCAACAATAACTTCATACATAGATGAGTCAGTAATTGTTCAGAAACTACCATATTATTTTGTTTCTCTAATATCGGAATTAATATTTGGATGTATACAATGCGATATAGCATTTTTGTTACCGTTTTAAAACTAGATACAGTATGTAAAAGCCAAATGGAATGAATTCATTGTTTCGGTTACTGTATATATTTTTGAAAAATCTCGAAACACGTCAAAATTAAATTATAATTTGCCATACTTCAACGGAAAAATATTAAGCGTACCTTCAACCCCCGTTGAGAGACAGGTACAACCCCCAATTTTTTAAATGGAAAGTATAGGCTTGTGATATATCGTTTGAAAGGTCTCTTCATTTTCTATTCAAAAATGTAATCACTTTCAAAATTCAATAAAATACACTCAAAACTTATTGCATGTTGAGGTATTGATAATAAAGTAAGCAATGTTCTTTTCAGATGGTATCCTTTAAAATACTGTAAATAATTTCCGTGGGAACGTTAGTTTAAAACGCCTCGTCAAATTGTTTTGTATGTTACATTAGTTCAGTATTTCAATTCAAGTTTGAAGTTCGTTAACTTCAAGTCTGACAAAAAGATCGCCTGTTTCATGGGAAATTTCCTAATTTACCGCCCATATCTCAAGGAACAATAAGCAAAATAGAGAAGCAGTTTCGCGAGTTTGGTCATGTGGAGCAGATAAAAAAAGCAGCTGCCAATGCAATGAGTGATTAACTCAAATTAGATGAAATGCTTGAGTTTGAGGAAAATCCACATACATCAAGTAGACAAGCAGTCACTACATTCAATGTTAGCCATACATCGATAGTAGAAGACGTTATGGTTTCTGATGAGTGTACTTTTTCTCTTAACGGTCATGCTAATCGGCAAAATTGCCGCTACTGGTCAACGGAAAATCCTCACTACATTTTATTACGTTTCCAATTTCGGTAACCACATGATTTCAATTTATTTTATCTTAATTGTTGCAATAAACTTGAAAGCGATAACATTCTTGTATAGAGAATGAAGAGACCTTTCAAACGATATATCACAAACCTATACTTCCCATTTAAAAAATTGGGGGTTGTACCTGTCATTCGAAGGGGGTTGACGTGTTTCGGGATTTTTTAAAATATGTACAGTAACCGAAATAACGAATTTACTCCATTTGGCTTTTACACACTGTATAAGACTGAAAGCGGGATTGAAAAAAGGGTTTCTTCCATAAATAGCTGCCCAGCCCCATATGACCCGCAATTCTTAAAAGTCGATACCTACTTATGCGGGCTAGGGATTGAGGAGGCCTTACCTTTTATAATGTTATTCCTAACATGTGTTCTAGTCGATACGAATCAAATACAAGGTCTGAAATCCAAGTAACCCACATGAAACACTCTTTTGAGTGTTGCCTTCAAGTCACTGATCAAGTTCCAAAGCAGGGATCGAACCTGCATCAACATAATGGTAATTTCATGAATATAACTAACCATCAGCTTGCTGTCGACTGACAACAAATGCCTACTTCGAATTTATATTATATTTTGAATATATATGCTTATATAATGCGTAGATGATTTTGTTTCTTGTTTCAACTGTTTCAAATATAAATTTCTCGTGTGAAATTGAAAATAACGAAGAGTTACCATTCCTGGATGTTCTAGTTATGGACAACGCCGAACAGAATTTAAAATTTAATGTAAATGTAAATCGTTATTTCTATTTTATGTGCGTACTATTAGTTCATCAGATGATCATCGATGAGAAAGTGTTAATTATTACAAACGAAGTTCCCCTTATAGTAATTGCGTCAGAGTCCAATAGGTGAATAATGTGGGCATACCGTGCCATCCTAGAAAATGGACATAGTGAAAATCGTCGCTATTTCAGTCTATTGCGTCCTCAACCATCATGGCAAATACCAGAAGAGGAAGTGGTAACCGAATCCAATCCAAATTAATAAACACTCACATTCAAAAGGCTCTTTTAATTACTATTATTTTCCTTTTTGATTACATTGAATAGTGGATGATGACATTCAATCCATGTATAAAATATTTATCGATGAACTGACAATAAAATTCTCAATATTTATTCACAGAGGTTCTCTTACTAAACAATAATGAATAGTGTGTTATTAGTAGTATACAATGCGACAATGGAAATTGGTGGTCATATATTATCTCAAGTCCTTGATCAGAGATTCACTAATCGTCTTTGCGGTTTTTTTACTGATCATATTATAGGTACACGCGATACCAATTAAATATATTGGAGATAGTAGGTAGCATCCGGAGAGTGACATAATTTGTCTACAACAATGTAGACAAAGCAAAGTTTTCAACATCTGTGATTTATAAATTAAAACCAGAATATCACAATTAAAAAATAAGAAATCTAAAGATAATCACAACCTAAATAGTAAGGTTCTGAAAATGGTAGCTGATTCACTTGCTAAGCCTATTGTACATTTAATAAACACATGTATTTTGAGCGAAACTTATTCTCAAATATTTAAAATAGCTCTAGTTATTCCTATTCATAAAAAAAGGTGAGTTCAACAACACAGACAATGGCAACACTGTTTTTGAAATATCACGCATGAATCGTGTCTTGTGTCATTGTCAAACTTGTTCAGTTTGGTCTATAATTTAATCATGAATCGACTTACGAATGAACAACGCTTGCAAATTAT
>WOGR01008990.1:0-11558 GCA_015342045.1 Leptinotarsa lineolata | reverse complement strand
CTACACATCTATGTTTAGAGTTACTTCTTTTAAAAATGATTGCTTTCTTCCTTTCTTTGGAAGATTCCCACTTTTTTTTTATCAAGATGGAGTAGTAGAAAGCCAAAAACTTTCTTTCCCAAAATATGCTATTCATCTTGCGAATCCAGCAACTTGTTAGCCTGTAATTCTTCGGGTTTGACAAACTTCGATTTTTGTGAATAAGAACATTTTACCCGACGTGACGGAACAAAATTATTTTCTATTATTTAAGTTTCACCGAAATCTATTGTGTCTTAATCTCCAGTCTAGACTTCTGGTAATGACTTTAACTGATTTGTTCAGTAAAAATATATAATTATATGAAATCGCAGAGTTTCACTCGTTGATTACCAAAATTTTGATTGAGCGTTGTCAGAAAGTAAGATTTTTTAAACTAAAGTTGTTAATGCTGTACAGAGTAGGCCAAATTGGACAATTTTAAAGGAGAACTCATGTTCTCAAATTAGACAAATGAAATCTGATGGCTGTGTCTGAGGGTTAAATATTATGACAAACTCAATGATGAAAACCGCATTTCGATATCCATCATCGTTTCTGAGTTACAGCATGTTTTTTCAAAAATGTGCATTTTAGAAAAGTCGCTGTAACATTTTTCCTGTCAAATATTTCTTATTTCTATGAGAACATCTACAGAGTACTTTTTTACCTTGAATTCAATGGTGTCAAATTTTTTTTTTAAATGAAATATCAGTAGTTATTGTTGGAACGTTATTTTCCATATAACTTCTAAAATTTGATGTATATTCCTCCATAATTCAATAGAGCTTGAAATTACCTTTCCAAAAATGTAGCACACTTGATGTTTTGCTAGAGTCATGTAGACTTTACTGATAGATGTTTTTTGATTTTGATTTTAGCAGTAGTGGTGCTCTTCAGTTAGCAATGAAGTATGAGAATTATGAAAAATGGGATAGTTAGTTTTATACAAACCAGGGAAAATTCAGAAGCATCAAGCAATTTGTATCACGAGAGATAACCAGAGAGAAGACAACCTTTCAAAAACACTTTCGCAAAATTGCGACACAACCAAATTGATTGTGGTCAACTTGAAAAGAATAGGTCAAAATTATATGAACCAGATAGAGATGAGGAGTTGAAAGAAATAGACGTTTAAGGAGTTGTTGCAGATAATCCCAAGACGTCAACGCAAAATTTGATAATATCAACAGGCCTACCGAAAACCAACGCTAGGAGGATTTTTAAAAACAAATTCAAGCCATACAGGACCAGAAGAGTTCTTCATTTCAGACCAGAAGAATTTGAAAGCCGTATGGTTTTCTGCCAGTGATTTTTGTAAAGTTCGCACTTGGTTACTTGCGTGATTTTTCGTTAAATTGTATTTGAACAGACGAAGCTTTTGTGTAAGCAGTGCCGGCATTTTCAACCGCTACAATGCTTGTACTTGGGCACAATGAAATCTTGTGTTTTTGTGTAGCGAGAATCAAGGAATATTTGAATTGTGTGTGGGCAGGTGTTTTTAGGTGTAAAATTATCGGCCCATTCAATCATAATGGCACTCTAACATCTCAGAGGTACTAAGAAATTTCAAGGCAAATCATTGAACCCCTTGCTGATGATGTGCCACTAATGAAGCTCAAAAGAATAAATTTTTAACAAGACAAGGCATTGCCCCACAGTACTGTAATTTTTATCAATGTTTCGACTGCAAATTTTGGTAATAATTGGATAGCCAACCAAAGACCCAACCGTAAGCCGGCCAGGTGACCGGACCTAACGCCTATCGACTTTTACCTCTAGGAAAGGTTGAAAGATCTCATCATCGAATTGCCGACCAATCCTAGATACGAATTGAAAGCGGCAGTGATGCAAAGTTTTGCTTCTCTCACTACTACTGAACTAATTAATTCGGAAAAAATGTTGAGGAAAGGTGTCGCCTGTGTGTAGAAGGAGCTGGTAGACATTCAGAAAATCTTCTCTGGAGGAATACATTTCATCGTTTGTTCTTTATTATTATTGTTATTATTCCTGAAGTTTCCTTTATTGGTAAATATAGCATAAATTGTTGTCAGTTTTATTGAAAGCGTTTCAATTACTGCTGTAAAAAGCTTTCTCAATACTTGATAGCTATGTTGTTTTTTTTTAATTCATAACCTTCCACAATCTGAAAAAATAAGAGACAAATCAATAGAGAATCTGCTGAAGTGTGATAAAGGGCAAACTGAAAAGTTCACCCCGAAAAGTTACTGCGTGATATAAACTACTGAAATGTCCAATTAGTCAGTAACTTGTATTCATAAATTTTTGCCTACAAAGTAGAAAAAATTGAATATTAATACTAAGCTTCCTTAGTTGGTTAACGTTTCGGAAAACGATCGTTTTCCGTTTTCAAAACCTGTATCCTGTATTCACTAAGAAAATCTCGCCTCAAATTGGATATTTCTCAATTCGTTTCGACACAAGTCAAACGAATGAAATTTCCAGATGCCACACGTGACAGTCCACATGAACACACACACTGGATGTTCCTTTGAGAATTCAGCTAAGTAAAGGTTTATATTTTCGTCTTCAACCTCTTTTCTTAGTAATGGCAACCAGGTATGATCCATTTTCAAAGAACTATTTGCAATATACTTGTTACCTACTAAAAGAATATATGCGGATTCTTTGAGTTTTCTAATTTTTCCATGAGCTTCTTTGGTAATGATTTTGGTTTCATTCCATTCAAAGGCGTGATCACAAGATGATTTCAGAATATGTTACGCTAACCCCGATCCTGCCATCTATCTTCTCCTTATATATTCACGATGTTCATTTTTTCTCACATCTAGGTGTTTTGAAGTTTCACCTATGTAACATTTTTCACAAGAACAAGGTATATTGTAAACACAATCTTTCGTTCTTTCAACCGTATTTTCGAGTTTAGTTTGTGTCAAAAGAGATCTCAATGTGTCGGTAGTTCTCAAAGTTGTTCCTACATTATACTTACAACCGATGTGTCTCAATTTCTCAGACAATCCGAGAACATAAGATATGATGTTAGTTGTGGGTATGTGTATTGTTGCTGGATTTGTGGTGATTGTGAGATCTGTATACCTATGTTGTATATTGCTTCTTCTAATTTCATTGAGAGCCCTTTCTACAAACTGCTCCGGATATGCGTTTTGGTCCAAAACTGTTTTAATGATAGTTATTTCCTAATTCATATTATGAACTGAATTGCAAACTGTCTTTGCCCTATCATACAAACATCTAACTATAACTTTTTTGACGCTAGCGTGGTGATTAGATTTATAGTGGAGATATCTGTTGGTTTTAGTTTTCTTTCGGAACATACTCGTATCAAGAGTATTATTCGATTTTTTCATCATAACATCCAGAAAAGGAAGCTGATTATAAACTTCCCTCTCTAATGTAAATTTTATCGTTGGTTCTCTTGAGTTCAAATAATTCAGAGAAAGATTGATATCATCTCACACTAATTTCATTCGTTTGACTTGTGTCAAAAGAAATTGAGAAATATCACAATTTTAGGCGAGATTTTCATAGTGAATACAGGTTGTGAAAACGGAATAAGAATTATTTTCCGAAACGTTAACCACTTAAAAGTATTAATATTCAATTTTTTCAACTTTGTGGGCAAAAATTTAAGAATACGACAAGTTACTGACTAATTGGCCTTTGCAGTAGTTTATATTACGCAGTAACTTTTCAGGGTAAAGTTTTCAGTTTGCCCTTTACTACACTTCAGCAGATTCTATATTGATTTATCGTTTTTTTTTTCAGATTGGGGAAGGTTATAATCCCAGAAGAACCAGTATAAAACTAGTAATTTATATTTGCACTTCAAAAATGCAGTAACTGGAAAAATATGACAACTTCACTAAATAATGAATAGCTTCGAGAATCGAATTATATTACCTACAAAGACGTTTCGCAAAACTAACTCAACCGTCTGCCCTCACGCGTCTGCCCGCGTTCGGATCGGGTTCTCGGCAATAACGCTTCATTACTTAGACCGTCCCTTTACACCCCACGCATTATCCCTCGTCGACTTACAGTAGACGCGATGCGTAATGGCTTACTACGTTGCTTCAAGTTAATCTTATCGTGATAACTTTTAAACGATAAGTCCAAGTTACTCAGTGTAAAAGACAAAGTTTATCTATATCAAATACTTGAAACGACAATTGTATCAATTTTAATGAGAATTTGACAGATATTTTAATATGTGCATTGTTAAAAATGTATCCAATTTGATTGTATTGATAACCTCATAAAACTCCAACGATATAGGCAACCCATGCCAAGATAGCTTTCAGGGAACAAAAATTTTTCCGACTTACCTACTTTTCGTTATATTATGACCAAAATCACATAAAACCATTATAAATTGTAGCCTGTATGTTATTATGATGATGTATATGATTTATAAAGGTTTTTCTGATGTACAAGCTGTATTTATGTAAAGTTTCATCTGAATCCGTTCATTCGTTTAGGCGTGAAAAAGCTACATACATGCAAACATACATTCATCAATCCTCACAAACTTTCACATTTATAGAGATAACTTTGCTATATATTTATTAATTTTTTTCTCGATCAAAAACTTCAGGTACATTAAATGAGACATCTGGAGAAATTATCCTTCTTTTTTCTTGAAATAATCTTTAGCGATTTTTTCTGTGACAACATCATTTTTTTCCTTATCGTTTTCGCTGTTGATCCACTTGCCAGTAACCCGGACGAACGATTCATTGTCAACGATGCTAACTTTGTATGCATCAAAAATTATAATTTCTCATTACAAACATTAAGTGAGGTTACTTTCTGAGGCACTCATTGATAATAATCCTTAGATATTCAATCTGTTAATCACAGCCATGATAGTGAGTTGAAACAGATAAACTAAAGAAAGTAGAAGAGTAACCTTTGGAAGTACTCTGCCAAACGCAGGATTACATAGATAAATACAAAGTTTTTTTTATTTTATAATTGTTATTGTGTGAAAATCACTAGTTTGACTGAATTAGCACTTTCAGATTTTGAATAAAATAAAAACATTCTGGTAGGTATTCATTTTCTCCATGCCTGTAACGCAGCAATTGTGCGTGAGAATTACTCTATACTAAAAATAACATTTTCAATAGGGTCAAGGCTCTATGAAATAATTCTGGAAAGGGTGAATGGCAACGTTTTATTCACGAACGGAATGGAAATCCTTCAGTCATTCACTGAAAAGACCTTAGAGATTACAAATGCAAAAGAGATAAACACGCACGGTGAATTTCTAATGATCAATTTCAGGATTTTGAATATATAAATTGTTCTTGAGAATATTATATCGTATGTTTTCATTGACTGTCTTGATGGGTTGCCAAGTAGATACAGAGTAATTTTGTATGAAGATTGATTTACTTCGATCTGTGTAGTTCACTAAAAATGAGGAAATGTATCTGAAGGAAACACTTTTTCTAACCATTGCTCGATGAAATATATCCAGCTTTCTAACGAAGCCGATTTCTAAGTGATCTTCCAGGTTATGTGATTTGCTATTTCATCATTTTCCAAAGAGAGACCGCAAGGATTTTCCGATGGTCCAAATCTCTTCATATGATGATTCATACATAGAGTATGTACTCTGCTACCAGACCTGGAATTTCCTTGTGGAGAATAATTCAGTCCAAATTCTACAGAACATGGTAAGATATCCTAAATCCCATGAAGGCGTAATCTAGGGTCAATCTAGGATTACATTCGTCATGTAGGAGAAAAACACAAATGTGTAGCTTGGGAAGTAGATCACTTGTGATGCTTTTCATGGCTGCAGGTACCTCTATATTTCATCACGTTATTATTGACTAGAAAAGAAGTGAAATGACACAGACAAAATTCAAAATCCAGGCGTCGAGGGGGCTATAGCTGCAATAAGTTTACATTAGGAATCCTGCCAACTTCATATTTTCGTAATTTTTTACTGACTAGAAAAGAAGTGCAATGACAGAAACGAAATTAAAAAACCGGGCGTCCTAGACGGCGCAGCTGCTGTAACTTTTTTATTAGGGATCCTGCCACCTCCATATTCCAGCACTTCGTTACTGACTGGAAAAGAAGTCATTTGGCAGAGATGATATCAAAAATTGGGGCATCAAGGGCGGCACAGATCTAGCAACTCTTTTTATTTGGATTTCTGTAACATTCATATTTCAGTATGCTATAACTGACCAGGAAATGGCATAGACGGCAGGCTGACTAGGAAATGGTTGAGACGGAATTAAAAATCTGGGCTCCAGCAACTGTTTTATTAGAAATTCTGCCACCTTCATATTCATGCATTTTATTACCGACAAAAGCAGTGACATAGTAGAGACGGATTTAAACTGAGGGTGTCGGGGGTGGCATAGCACCCATCAATTTCCAATAATAATCCTGCCACCTCCATGTGCACGCCCCTCCGAACACTCCGAGGTTATGAAAGACTAGTTGTTGCCCGCGGCTTTACTCGCGTAGAATTTGGTTTGTCACATTCAGTTTCGTGACAGACCATTTTAAAAAAATAGTAACAAAACTGTCGAAATTCAATACAATTTTTAGACTATTTTCCCCTTTGGAGGTGGAAATTCCTTATTCCCTTTCTTGATGCTTATTTACGCTATACAAAGAACCTAGGTTCAATAGCTTCAGCTGTACGGTAATATAAGAGTGTCAGTAAATCAACAGGTACCCACTCATACAATAATGAATAGCATCAGCAAAACAAAACTGAAAGGATTAGAAAGAAATACATTGGTAATCCTACTAATTCCTCTCCTCCTAATACTATAAATGGGTAAAGTTTGTGAGGATGGATGAATGCAATGTATGTATTTACGTTTTATAAGTTTTCACGCCTAAACAACTCAACGGATGCAAATGTGAGTTAGTATATAGATAGATCATGACCTGGAATAACACATAGGGTAGGTTCCCATGGCAATGCGAATGAAACAGCAGGGAACAGCTTGAGTATTGTATAAGTGGGTGCTTATTGATTGACTGACACTCTTATATAAACGTACAGCCGAAGCTGCTGGACCAAACATCTAGAAATATGAAGGTAGGTTCTTTGTATAGCGTAAATAAGCATCAAGAAAAAGAATCAGGAATTTCCGCCCCTTTGGGGAAAAATAGATATAGCAATATATATATATAGCTATATATAGCTGTTGAATAGCTAGATATTAGCTACCCAACAGACAGCATCATCTGCCAAGTAACTGAGTAGAACAAAGTGATAAACAGATGTTCAATAAGTATGTCTGTAGCCAATGAAATATTTACAATTTAGTAACTAGATAGAAAAATTCAAATTTACATATAGAGAAAGATATTAATTGAAAAAAAAAATCAACCTAGGGACTAAGCTAGAGAAGAGTTGGGGAAAAAATCAATTCTTATATAACATGTGCTTCAACTTTTTTTTGAAAGTCAAAATTTCGGTGGACAAAATGTCCAGATCTAGATTGCCGCCAACATTGGAATTATACGAGCGAAGGCATCTGTTCTATTTCTTATTGGATATGGCATACAGTTCAGAATAAAAAATTAAGCAGTACGGTGAATTATTAATATTGTTGAGCAGTTTGTAGACCAAACAGATATCGAAGAATTTTCTTCTAAGCTCAACGTGTTCTAATTTATAAAATCTTAAAATGGATTCATATGAAAAGTAGTGCCGTTGCCTATGAAATCCGTAATTCAGAGTGTCGATGAACTCTCTTTGAATATTTTCAATTCTCATGGTATGGTTGTTGTAGCAGGGGTTCCATATTACAGATGCGTATCAAGGCTAGGTTTTACAATTGCATTATAAAAAGTTGTGACAGAATTAATGTTCTTGAAGTTCTCAGTAACCCTAAAAACAAAACCAAAATTTCGAAAATTCTTTCGAACAACTTCATCGATATGAATGTCAAATGCTAATTTAGGATCCGAAGTGACCCCAAGGTCTTTCGCAGAACTGACCTTTGTTAACGTTTTACCGTTTATTGCGAGATCAAAGGTTGGAGGTGAATTGCTTCTGGTAAAAATGATCTTATTACATTTGTCAAGATTCAGGTGTAATTTGTTGGCAATGTAGTAAGTGGAGAAATTGTCAAGGGCAACGTCCAAAGCAGTGTAGTCTTCTAAAAACAAAACTGCTTTGTAAATTTTCAAGTCGTCAGCGTAAACAGCAATTTTAACATTAACAAAACACTTTGTTGATGTTGTTCAGGAAAATATTGAAAGGGAGTGGCCCAAGGTGAGAACCCTGGAAACTCCAGACTTGACCGACTGTGGCTGAGACTTACGGTTGTTGATTGCCACAAATTGCCTACGGCTAGTTGCCATTTATACTGAAATTTCCAAGCTTCACGACAAGGGTCATTGAAGTATTATAGCAAAAAATAGGTATATTTTATGAAAAAGTAATACAATATCAATTCTAGGTATGCAGCATTATTTAGTTCAAATTCTCAGTTTGAAATTTCTTATATATACTTCTTTTATAAACTTTTGGATATGATCTACATTGTAGCTTGTATAGGCACCTGTAATTCTGTAGTTTTGTCAATTTTTGACGTGTTGTTCTCCATATGTCAAGTTTTCTTTAGACGAATTTTCAATGAAACTTATCAAAAATTATTGTTGATTACTAAAATGTTGATCATGAATCTCTAAGTGATTATACTGAATCTGGAAATAGCTTTGTATCCTTTAGACAAATGTGTCTATGAGTATGTATACAACAAGTCAAATATAGTTTTGTGAAACATGAATCGAACGTCTATGAAAACCCCAGTCTTTTTAATAACTATTGAACGATTTCCAAAATGGAGATATGATTGCTTCAATGATTAGCAGAAGATAAAAATAAAACATTATAATGACCTAGAATCGATGGTTTCAATTAACACCGGTCTCGCTTAATAGGATTTGATTCACATAATTGGATTTCTATAACGTAATATAGAAAATATGAAGACTTGATTACTGAAGAGAATATAAGAATAGTACAAATCAATTCATCAACTACATTGAAAATTAAAAAAAAATTAGTTCAGACAATATGTAAGTATACCGTTTTCTAATTTTCAGATATTTCAATAGACAATATTGAGTATCACGTTATGATTATTGATCACTATAGTCTGTCCAGAAATGAAAGAAACTACAGCAGTATATCTATATATTAGTGTCATTGGCGTATTGCATTCAAATCATTTACTCTCAACGAATTGAATAAATGAATATATAAAATTTATTCTTGAAAAATCTCATTCATGAAAACGAAATAGCAAATCAACTACGACAAATGTGAAAATATGTCCAGTAGTAACCAAGACATTCTCCAACAAATAAGTATTTAGTAGAAGAGCATTATTTTTTTGAAGGTGGTATAAATAGATACCTACTCCTTTGAATTATACAATCAACAGACAGACTGCATCCATCAATAGGACCAACTTGGCTTTTTCCATAGGAAGAAAATATTACATTATTTTCTGTTGGGAGTTCAAATGCCATGTTAGAGGGGTTGGTCGTGATATTCTTTAGTACACTTCAAGAGCGCGTTGAATAGAAAGCTATACAACATGGAAGCTAGTTGTTCGGGAACCGTGAAGCTTCCGAAACTGTCAGCATTGAATATAAATAAAAAAACAATTGTTATGAATGTTTACAATTCTTCAAGAATACTATATCGGCTCAAAATGAAAAGTAAGGAGGAAGTATTCCAAGAATGCGCGAGTATGACCGGTGTCAATAGATCGACAATTTTTGGAATTCTCAAGAAACTCAAGGGAAACAACAGCTTTTTGGAGCCAAAAGTATCCACTGGCAGAAAGTGTTTTGTTATCGACGAAGAAGTAAATACTTCTATAAGGAGAACAGTACACTCTTTTTACATAAAAAACGGAATACCTACATTAAATGAAGTTTTGTAAGTTATTCGTGAAGACAGTTTTTTCCTAATATAAGAAGAACTAGATTATGGAAGATTTCAGAAGAGCTGAACTTCGCTTTTGGAAAACAGGATAGAAAGAGCACGTTAATAGAAAAATCAGAGATTGTAGAATGGAGATGAAACTATTCGAAAGAAATAAAGAAAGCCAGAACTCTGGGTAAATCAATTTTTTATATCGAAGGTTTGGCAAGACCATCAGAACATCAGAAGTGGAAGACGAGCCTTCATGGAGGGTTGGTACACTAGTTTGAAAATGTCAATTGGAAAAGGTCGTCGTCTGATCATCATTCACATAGGCAGCAATGAGGGATTCGTGAAAGATGGATTGATGATGTTTGAATCGGAGAAAATGGGAATTATCATCAAGAAATGGATGCCATAGTATTCGAAGAATGGTTAAGAAACACGCTTATTAAACTTCCGCAGGTATCCGTAGTAGTAACGCAATTTACCACAGTAGACGAGTCGAGAAGCTGCCGATATTGTGTTGGAGGAAGGCAAATATTACTGAGTGGTAACAAATGAAAGCTATTCCTTTCGAATCAACCATGTTACACGCGGAGCTCCTCAACTTGGCTAAACGTCATGAGTCAAAATTCGTCAGGTATGTCACCGATGAAATAGCGAAGACTAAAGGAATATCAGTTCTTCGGTGCCACCTCATCACTGTGAACTGAATCCAATAGAGTTGGTTCCACCTCATGTTGAAGGATTCATCGCGAGGAATTATAAGACTTTCAAACTGTGTGAAGTGAAGAAATGCCTATACAGTGCTCTGGAAACAGTTTTCCAAGAAGCTTGGGAAAAATGTATCCAAATAACAATCAGAATCAAGCAAAGAAGTGGGATCTGGATGATCGCAAAGACTCATTATCACAGAAAAAATAATTCCAGTTGTCATCAATCCTTATGACACACTGATTCATCCAGTGAATAATCACTCAAAGAATCCCTGTAGACTTTTTTCATATTACAAATTATCGCAATATCTTATTCGATGTAAGAATTTCCATTAAATCTACAGAATTGTTTCTGAATTGAGTATGAAATTCAGTAAGAAATATGAATATTCATTTCCAAACCAACAAGAAATCGTTTAAGTAGCTTTCACTCATTTTTGACATGGTTTCTTATTTGGAATTGTGGCCCACCACACACACATATTTGTTTAAAACGTGATTTACTCAACCAGGTTTCGTCTCCCTAAGTTACTGCGTATATTTTTCAGTACATTATCGTATTTAATAATTCTGACTTTCAAAAAAGAGCTAATTATTTTATAGGGATCTAAATCTGGCTCCGTCTTCAGAATTTAAAATCAACTTTTTGGCACTTTTACCGCCACTTGCTTTATTTCTAAAATTCCTTCGACGGATGTCAAAGACATTCTGAAATGAGATGCATGTCAAAGTTATTGATAAACTATCTAAACCTTCAATGTGGTATAAGGTGTTCTCTTATATCAATTGCAATTGCGCCACTTTCTACATCTTTCTTCAATATGGGAAGTCAAATACGATCTCCAAATAACTGTTTTAATCGTATATGACATAAGAAGGTATGCTGAATACAT
>WOGR01008989.1:0-11561 GCA_015342045.1 Leptinotarsa lineolata | reverse complement strand
AAGTGTAGTAGTCTCATTGAAAATTCTGAAATAGAGAGTGCTGGGGATGAGGGGGTTGACAACACAATGATGATGTATTTAGTGAAAGTGTTGAAATAAAAATCGACGGGTCTGAGCGATTTTCAATTTTTTTCAAAGAGTTGGCAGATTAGGGGGGTGACAAGTTTCAGCTGGGACACACTGTATGAAATAGCATTGTAGAGGCCCTGCTATAGGCTCATACCTCTTTAGAGATGGGTCCCAGTCTGCTTTAGGTACGGACTTTATGGGCCAGTGTGGCTACCCTCACGCCCGTCAATATACTGCATCGATGGTTTAAAATTTTTCACACGTTATTTCCTGCCAGAGTGTGGTTCCAGGTCGAATACAACTACGACCTCACCAACTTCATGGCGTCTGGAGATTTTCGGTCCGAGCATTGCGTTATAACCATGTACTGCAGAAGATAACGAGAACTCTACCTTTATCTCTCTACCTTTGAATAATCGACATAAAATGTAATTCAAAGAATATAATATTCATCAAACTCCGCAGAAATTTTCAGTTCACTAAAATTATTCTAAAATTGTTCATTCCGTTAACCAGCTGACGAACGTCAACCCTCAAAAGTCGAAACTTGTGGAGCAATGGATTAACGAGGCTTTACCTTTCAACGTGCGATTACCCAGCACGGCGGCCCGGCGGGGAATCGAACCCCGGTCTTCCGCTTGGAAGCTATTTTGATGTTTTTATTTGGAAAATAGCGATTTTGGGTTTTCTAAGGTAGTTTTTGTTTTTTTCACTTCGATTGAAAATTATTTTCATTTTTATCTATTTTGTCAAAAAATTTTTTCTATTTCATTTCTTCAAAGGTCACTTTGATATAATTTACAAAGAACAAGATCATCTCTCTAATCCAATGAAGGGTTCCGGAATTGATTCAAAGTAATTTGTTGAACGTAAATGAACGAAGTGAAATTTTTCCAACTCAAACGTTATGGTTGAAGTTATTGGCTATTGATTTTTCATTGTTTTCGTATTGACTCAAAATGCACTAGAAATACTCTTGAAACAAACAGTAAAAAAAAGCAGGTCATTAAAGATGGAAGAAATCGATGGTTCATTTCAAAACTTTTTATTGATTCTTCATATCAATTATATATTCAAATCAAAAACAAAAATTTAATAGAAGTAGAATTGTATGCATATGATAAGATATGACGAAATTCCTCGCAATACCTGAAAAAATGAATCATGATTATGCTTTGATTAGAAAGTGAATTGAAGAAATGGTCTAGTGCAATTAGGAAAGTAGATAGTTTTGTGTGAACAATCAATTTATTCAATAGTTTCGTCTTTCTTGACGATTGAATTCACTGAATATTGGTCATTGATCAGCAGTGGTGTTTCTTACGCTAATTAATCCCGTATAGCATAAATTTCAACCTCATTTCAATAATCTTCCTGAAGAGGTTATAGTGCTTTGTTTCGAAGTTTGAGCCAATTAGTCTGGGTTCAATAAGACCACTGAGCATAGTTCGATTCCAACATGATTTCTGAAAAACTTTCTTTTTCAAATTGCTTCCTTAGGTACTGTGACTCAACCCGATGAGTGGTGTTTCAGTATCCCTATGATCTAAATTATATTTCTATAACACATTATATTGGCTGAATGTGAATACATTGTATTTGCTGAATGTGAACACTTTATTTTTTTTATTATAGCAAAGCAACGTAAAAATAGCATTTTCTCTGACCGTTACCACTTCACAATAGTTTTGCAGTCCTGGTTTGATGGGTCTCTCTAAACCAATTTATCTCTCATTATTTTGTTGTTTGGATCATGGAAAAATACTCAATCAGGTGTCGATCTCGACGTGTTTTTACACACAAAGACCGCGTACCATTATTGAAATTGAAATTGTGAAATTATAAACTTCAAAATTTATTCTCAATAAACAAAATGGCCTATTTTGTTTCACTTTCTTCATTGGGAGTTTTGACACAATGCAAAGTAGTTTACCTAAGGCGTGACGTTACAATTCTATACCATTACCGGGTCTTTCCCAAAGTGATTGGTAAAACAGCAATGATTCCCTCTTAAAACTTACTTCATTACTGAAATATTGTGTTTTTGTAAATACATTGAAAAAAAAATATTTGAAATTGTTCAACAAAACCCAATTTCAGTATATAACATTTTAGAGTTTCAGTTACGTAACATTCAAATAGTACAGAAATCAACATAAAAAATAACAGGGCTCCTGCTCTATATGTAGACTATTTTCTGTTTATCAAGTTCATTAGAATAGCATATGGAGTTGATATTTACTATTTTATATTCACAAATCATTAATATAATTCAAAGATTTATCGATTATAATGAATTACCACATGAAATTAAATCAAACTGTTCATTGTTATCATTCAAGAAAAAAATTGGGATATATATTAAAAATAATTGAGAGACTATCATCATGATCATCATTGAAAGAGTCCGAATTGCTTGAATTTTTGAAGTTTCATATTTTCGTTTTTTGCTTGTTCTACCTTATCCAGTATGTTAGTATGTTATTGCGTCATTGTTTATTTTACTTGTATAATTACTTTCAGTAAGACTTCATATAAAGGAGTATCAATAGATATAACATAATTGATCGCCATTAGGTTAAATCTTCAGTATTTTTATAATTTGTATATTTTTTTTATATTTCAAATATTAATATTCGTTTTCGTTTCAGTTATTTGTTTGTATATAAGGGGTTCTTATTTCTCAATAAAGTTCTTCTTCAACCGACAACGGTATTGTCAATTGTCAATACTTACCGAAAATATCAGAGAAATATCCAGTGTGAACATACCGAAGGGACTGATTTCCACATTGGTAAGCAACATTTGATTGGAGAAATATTCGATCTACAAAAGTATAAATGAATTATCTGAATCAACTGGAAATCCATCCAACAGTTAACTCGGAAAACTTTAAAGAAATTACACCAACAGGTTGTGAGAGAAAGGAAGGTCATACTAAATTTTTTTATTCAATAGATTCCGGTGAAGACTGAGATGATTGCATACATAAACAGATTTTTGAATTTTTGAATCAAACAGTCTATGAGTTTTTATATAATTGGGTAACATAATGAGGCCGCGTTTTTTTAATAAAAATAATAACTTTATTTTTCCCAAAAAACGTCCTTTGTCTATGACAGAGAACAAATCGCATCAAATTGTAATAAGTTATCTAGAGAAAAGTATGTGTATTGACGCACGTATGTGTATATGTATTGACGCACAGAAAAAGCCAACGAGTGAAAAAAATGTATTTCTCAAATTCGCAATGCAATTTCTCCAGGTCAGTTTTTTGTCTATGATTTGACCAAGAAATGAAGTTGTATCACTACATTTCAAGTTCTGTTATATAGTGTGACTAATAAAGTCCACTTCAAATCGGAATCAAAAATAACTATGCTATTTCCATTATCTGTCAAATTTCGATTCAAATATTTTTTGAAAGTGGGATTATTTCTCAGAATTCGAAACGTTTTTCTTGGTACAATTTTCAGTTCATATGCAGAATTTCAAACACAATGAACTGACAACTGTATTCAGAAAAAAAATTTCAAACAACCTTCATTGATATTGTGGGAAATAACTCCACTCTTGAAATGAAGCCATAAATGAGAAAAGTTCCTTTGAGTTGCAGAGTGTACTAGTCACACTGTATATAACTGGTTGTTTATATGAAATAATGAAATAACAATTCAACGATGTTCGTGCTAACCGCTTTTTGATTCCTTATTGCAATTATTTCAAAGGAAATATGCATTGTTGAATCAGTAATAATAATGATAATATTGAATATTCAGTCATAGTAGTGAAATGGTATTACACTGATGAATATTCAATGACTCGTAATATCTCCCAGGGGTCTATTTTGTGGTCGATTTTATTTCTTCACAGAATATTATCAGTAGCTTCAGCTCCATTCCCAACTGACTCTATTAAAAATATCAATGACGTAGTGATGCTTGTTCCGAATAAATTCATTACTGTGATCAAAGTTTACATTTATGATAGGTAGTCCAATAACTTGCTGTAACATCAAATCTTTTCCATTCAGTTTCGAGATAAAAAAATGTTTCAAGAACTGATAGAAAAGAAAAGATGCAAAACTTCAAATATATCTTTATGAAACTAATTCTATCTCTGTAATTTCCAGGAGTGTCAGTGAATGGTTGGAATAAAAAAACATTTCTATAATCTGATCTTTGTTTTATGTTCCTCACTGTGAATATATTGTTTCGATGAAAATAAGTTGATGAAGCTCCATTGAATTAATCTAAAAACCTACTCAACAAATAACATTGTTTCACATCAGTACATTTTTTTGCTGTTTATCAGTGAATTAATTACAGTCGATAATTACTCTGATTGAGTTTTAGACATCTTTGTCATTATTATTCCGATTTCTTTTTCAGTAAATCTAAAAATCATCTTTCGATATTTGCCATCATCTCAGACTCTCTCAGACTGAAATAATATAGAAGTTGGACCTTCTCATATTACCGATGTAATGAAACTCACATAATTTGATAATTTCAGGAAGTTGCATATCTTAATGAGGATCTAGAAGTGATTTCGAAATTGGGTGGAAGTAACCAGGTTCCATTCAATACCACAAAAATCCAGGCTTCGGTGAATGTTTCCGAAAGGATATAATAATGTTCCGTTTTCCGCTTCGATAAGTCTGTTGAGGGTTAAAATGGACACCAATATGTCTTGGCACAATCATGTCGCTGTAATTGCAAAGGCTGCTTCTCAAAAGCTTGAAACACTGTTCCGATCCAGAAAACTGTACACACCTCAGCAACTTTTGATGCTTTATAAAGCTCAGATCAGACCTTCTCTGGGGTATTGTTATCATGTATGGAGCTCCGCTCCTAAGCATACCCTGAGCTGCTGGATTCCATTCAGAAAAGAGACATCCGACTGATTGGAGATGCGAACATCACTTGCAATCTTGATAGTCTGGAACATCGAAAAAAGGTTGGAGATTTGTCTTTCTTCTATAGATACTTTCACGTGAAGTGTTCAAGTGACTTGGCACATTTGTTTCCATCAGGAGCGGTACATATCAGAAATACTCGACGAAATGTGGCTGTTCATCGTTTTGAGGTTCAACTCAGTGCATCTCAAACTTCACTGTTCAAGAACTTTCTCATTCGGAGAACTGCCTTCAAGTGGAATGAACTTCCTGAGAACGTTTTTTCAAATGGATTTAATTTCCAGCGATCAAATCCAATGTCAATCGCTACTTTTGCATAGGCACTGCTCTCAGAGCGCCTTGAGGATTTTTCTGTAGTTTTTGTGTTTTGTCCGTAAAAAAATTTCATATCAAAAGTAATTTGGCGTGATCATTTTCAATTAATATACCCTATTAGAATTAATGCATTATTGAAGCACTTACCAAATCATCAATGTCCAGCATGGATGCCATCTCGAATCCTTGTAAAATCAGCAAAGTGTTTTCAGCCTGTGAGTGAAAATATCATATGTATTGTTGGAAATATGTTTCCACGACTATGAAGAATACAAAAATCATTCCCAAATGAATGAACTAATTTTTGTTCAATGTTTCAAGTATATCAAATCAAATGTCATATGGCAAATCAAATTTACAAGGACACTCAGAATAATATTTCACTACGAAAATCACTCATAATACAATACATCATATTTTCCTCATTCTGTCCAGTAAATCAACTCTCCTTCTACTCATTTACGGTCATCAGATCTTATGTTACGGTAACTGATACCGTAATGTATAGAAGGAAAGAAAAAAAATGGTTCCGACGTAGAAAAAAGTAGTGTTGCCGCTCAAAGTTAAAATAGAAATGCTCGACCGTTTTCGCCTTGCATATTACTTCATATCACGCCCTTTTGATGTTGATGAATCAACTGTATGATTCATCAAGAAGTCCGAAGACGAAATGAAAAATTCTATAGCTTACACTTCACTATCAGTAGAAATTTTTCGTGATCCAGCAGTAGAAAAAATGAAAGCTGCCTTATCACTATGGATTCCTATTCAGTTAATGGTCCTCTGATCCGCGACAAGTGATGAACGCACAGATGGAGCATTTCAAGCATCGGAGGTATGGTTCAGTAAATTCAGAAGGTATGGTTCAATAAATACAAATTGCGAATTCTAGAAGAATTTCAAATAAAACTTCATCATCAAAAAGTAAAAAGTCCTCTACTGGAGTCAAGGCACCAAAGAGTAGGAAAACACTGCTGCTCTGTTCTAGCGCATCTGGAGATTTTGTTATGAAACCACTCATGCTTCACACTTCCTCAAATTCTCAATGCTTCAGAAAATCCAAACAAGGACAACCTGCCAGTATTTTGGCATACCAATAAAAATGTATGGATTGCAAGTGCTATTTTTGTGACTGGTTCCGAAACCGATTTGTCCCTGAAATTGAAACTCATTCAGAATAAGGAATTTGGACTCAGAAGCCGTTCTAGTTTTAGAAAATGATACAGGCCACCCTCATGAGCTTGAAACTATGCATATAAAAGTTGCATTTTCACCCCCTAACACGAAAGCTTCACTTCAACCTATGAACCAAGCAATAATCCAGGCCCTTGAGCTTCATTAAATCAGACAAACCTTCAAAATCATACTGGACACTACGGAATGTTATCCTGATATAAATGTTATGCAATGTTGGAAAAATTTCGACATAGCAAAATGTTAATGTTTAAAAAATCGTTGGAAGAACTGAAGCCAGACACATTGAAACCATGCTGAAAATAACTGCTGAATAATGTGAATGATGGAAAATCCATATAAATTCAAAATTCAATTGCAGATATTGTTGAAGTTGCGAATGGAATGGGGCAAGAACGCTTCGAGCAAATAAAATCAACTGACATTCAGAAGTTGCTTGATTCGCAAGATGACTTGACCGAAACCAATGTTAATTCCGCAATGCACTGAAGAATGTACTCCAACGAGTAGTGATAAAATGTTCTTGGAATAAAAAAAAATGAGTGTAGATTCAAGAATGGCTGATGAACTATGTGATCATTTTGAGGAAATTGAATCATCTCCGGAAAAGAGCTTCATTTTTGAAAGGCAAATTTTGAGTGGTACGTCTGAATATCAATCTCAATTAAAAGATCTTTTGAAAGCGACTGAACAAGATGAAATCACCTAATTTTCAAAACTCTCGCCTGAAAATGACAATAGAGATTGATTCTAATCGGTGATTCATCAATAAATTGATTTCATTTCAACATGAATATTGCTTCATTTTGGAACCTTAGACCACCGAACGCGATTTGCCTTCTGTCTTTTTCCGTAGCAAGTAACTAAATGATACTGAAGAAGACACAACTAATAGTGTCAATCCTCAAAATCTAGTTCTTGTGACGGAAGATGTAATTGCCTTTACTCACTCATAATTATTCTTTTCAATCCTTGAGATCGCGTTCTCGTAAGGAAAGATGTACGAGTAATTACCATTTCCTGCTCATGATTATTCTTGTCAAGGACGAAAGTTAGATCCACGACCTTGCTGGTATCACTGATGAGTATTATGGCAGATCAAAACAGCGGGACTGCTTCATGAATGCAACATTTTGAGTTGTACCATCTGTGGAAGTTGCAGAGGAAAATCAAAAACGAACCACATTCGGCGATTGATAACAGAGCTTTCATTTACAAAAAGCTGATGAGCTTTGCTCTCAGTGGTACTGACTTTGTCAGTACCACTGATGAGATCTATGGAGAATTAAACGGCCCCATTTGTTATATCATGAATGCATATCATGAATGCAATTAATTCGGTAACTAGCATCATCTAGTTAAGTATATATGGTTTTGAAAACAACCTATCATCTGATATACTGTGATGACTGCAAAAAATTTCCTTGTGATTGTTGAAAATTTTCTCAAGATTTTGTTTCCATATATAATTCAAAAAATATTTCGTTTCTCATTTGAATCACATTTCTTATAAAGGGTTGAGTTAGGTTAGGACAAAAAGTGAGTGAGTCCACTCGACCCTCCACTGCAACCCCCGCAAGGGTTTATTGTGGTTCACACCTATTCAAACTCGACCAAATGAACCCAGCTTCTAGACGAAGCCGATTACTTCGTACGGTGGGTGATCTTCCTGGTCAGATGGTACGAGTGTGGGTCTACCAAACTCTGAAAATCTGATTCAATCCAGGGCGGGGCAGGTACAAAGTATATGCTTGGCTGTTTCATCATATTTCAAACAGAGGCGACACACACTGTCGTCCGACATTCCGAATCTCTGCATTTAATGATTCAGACGACAGAGGCCTGCAAGGAGGCTTGTTAGACATCGTAGATCATCCCTACTATAGTTCCACAACAGTTTGGTTTCAAGCTTCAAAGGTTGAATGAACGCTTTGAAGTGAGCCAATCTTGGAAGAATTTGCCAGAAGTCTTTAAATCCTATTGCCATCCAGGTGTTCAATGTTTGTTTGGCAAAGCAAACCTTATAGTGGGTACTGTTTCTAGCCAATGTTTTTCAATTTCAGCTGATTTCTAGATTTCAATTTCAGTTATTTATTACTCATGTCTTCTACTTTCGTAGGGAATTTTGTCGGAATGGAAATTATTTTCTTACCTCTCTGTATAACATCGTACTGCAAATGCAGATAGTCGACAACTGAAGAAAGTTCAAAACCATAATTACAACAGTCTTAACTGCAAACAAAACTGTTTTCTTCCTGTAGTATGCTTCTGGCAGCTCAATCACGAAAAACAAAATGAAGACAAGTATTGTTAAAAAATTTTGCGATACTACTGTTAGTATACGCAATGAATATATTGAGTCTAATTCGTTAACCTGAGTTTGTAAAAAGGTATATTTTCTCCTCAGATACTCCATCTTCTTCACTATCCAGCTCCTGACATATCTGGAAAAAAATACAATTATTAAAAAATTCAATAACTTTTGGCTCGAAACCTCACACAAAATCTAGGACTGAAGGAGTTTTTCTATTGATAAAATTGCAACTTGCCGAATTTTTTACCTGACCTTTGTTATTCAAGTTATGAAAAACTCATCGTTGATGTATCTAAACCCATCAATAGTCCTCACAACAGAATCATTTACCTATTATTTTTTTAATCAAAACAAAAATTTCGATTGGTACAACGTATTGTTGCTGCAAACACTTCAACTCAAGATGTCAAGATGGCGGAAAGTGAGTTGGAAAGTGACTCTGATATTTATGGTATAAATATTCCAGTGAATTTCAAATGTTGCCCTGAAGAGGTATGTAAAGTAATGGTGTGCATCAACTGTTTGGGAATGTATCATAATAGTTGTGCAAAAAAACTTCCTTCGGTAAAAATAAACGATATTTACAAAATTGCTTGTTGCAAACAGAAGAGCGGCCAGCAAAAGCTCAGCATGAGAACCCCAAATCTAATCATTGAATATAATTCGCTGAAGCAACTGTTGGAGGAGGTAAAGAATAAAAATTCCATCCTACAAGAAAATAACCGTCTTTTATTGGATAGAATTCAGACACTCGCGAAGAAGGTGCCGCAAAAAGTACGGGCAGAACCAGAAACATCCATAAAAACTACTAGAGCTCGGTGGCAGCGACAGGGACCAGTCGCGTTCATAATATGACAATGTTGTCAAATGATAAGTGTAGTTCAATTGCATCACCAGTAGCTCAAGTACTAACGGCTCACACGTCAGTAGTTAAACATTATTCGTCAACGATACTACAGTTGATATCTGACATCCCAATTACAAGCAAACATGTTAACGTGTTAGCACCTCTAGAACTGCTGGAAGAAAACAATGCTCCTAATGGATCACACTGGTATAATTTAAATCCAGCTGATGCAGTTCCAAATAATGATTTCACAGTGGTCAGGCACAACTTTGGGGGAGCAGATAGAAGGGTGTTGCTATAAAATTTATAGGGTGAAAAAGTCCGTCAAAGAAAAAGATATTATCAATAATTCGAAAGAAAAACATAATCTTCATGAACACACATTATCAGCAAGGATGCATTCCTGTCAGGATCACTCTGGGTGATCCTGAGGAGCTGGTGCCGAAGAGATATCTGGCGATGACCAGGAAGAACCTACGTATAACTGTAGAATTTCTGACTAGTCACTGTCAATTAAGAAAATACCTCCATACTATGGGGCTAGTGGACACACCTCATTCCGCGAGTCTTGGTCTACACCTGCCGATATAAAGGAGATATCTCCTAGCAACCTGTCCACTTTCATGGAAAGGACGATGACCTAGGAGGACAACTCCTTGGAAGGATGTACAATGGGTCACATGTGGCGAGGTGCTTTGGGCCTACACTTGCCCTCCCTACTCTATAGATACAAATATCAGCAAAGGAGCTTCTAAGCCAGCTAAACCAACTGAAAAGATTCATAGTAACCGCACCACTGACACTGTCAAAAAAAGATGAAATTTGTTAACCTGAATTTTGTCTAAGGAGCGTTGGCATGAAACGGTTTGATTTTCAAAAACATAGAGAGTTTCTCCCGCAGCACGGGAAGACTTTTTTATAAATGGCTCAAGAAAGCGCCAAGGAGTAGAGCATGAAAAAGATATTTCAACAAAAACTACAATTCCAGCAGTCAATAGTTTTAACATAGCATATCGAAACGTTAGGGGATTGAACCCAAAAATGACAGAGTTCCTGAATTCTGTATATCTCAGTATGGATGCAAACGATGCAATACTATCACTGAAACATGGCTACATAATGACATCCACAACTCTAAAATATTTCCTGATGACTTCATAGTTTACACGAACAGGATCCGTGACAGCGCTGAAGTAGAGAAAACCAGAGGTGGAGGAGTTCTTCTAGCCGTAAGAGATCTATATAGAAGCAACCTTGTTGACTTATATTTCAGTGATCCTCAAATTGATATTATTTGTGCGAAGGTGTAAACAAATGATTTGAATTTTATTTATTTCTCTTGGACAGAGTATAATGAGCTGCTTTCTCGGGTTCTGTGTTTTTTATCTTCGTATCTTAGTTGTAGAATTTCAAACATCACCAGGAAATGGCAAATGAGACTTTGCCGAAACGTTAACACTCGACACGAATGATGCTCACATTAGTAATATTCTCCAAGGGGTAATCAAAAACAAATGAGATTTGCCATACTTTTCGGTCTCGAAAGGTGAATTGCAACTTTGTTAACCAATGCGGGAATCAAATTTCGATTATACTTTGCCTAGACATCCGACGCAAGCTCACAAGTTTGTCGATTCTCTCACAAACATCAAGATACTACTACAGCTGCTGTGTATTATTCCTGTGACGACTACTATAGCAGAGAGAACTTTTTCAGCTTTGTGTTTTTTAAAAATATATCTACGCAATACAATGACTGAAGAGAGGATAAATGGTTTAGTTTTACTACACGCAAACCAGCATATTTCCAATACGATGGAGGCTGAAGAAGTCTTGAACTTATCACAAGAGAAAATTATTCCAGAGTGTGTCATAAAAAATGGACATATCGAAAATATCATAAT
>WOGR01008987.1:0-11561 GCA_015342045.1 Leptinotarsa lineolata | reverse complement strand
ATATGAAGAAAACACAAGCGACGAAAAAGTTGTATTTTTAGTTGATTAATCTAAAAAATAAAAACTACAACATCAGTGCATCAGTGGCTTACTTTTTTCCCAATATTGTTGACTGTGGTGCCTACTTAGGGCTAAATAAGCGCATTGTTACTTTCAATAACTTCAATAGCAGATTTCAACCAAATCAGTGTGAGAACTTTTTTCTTTAAACGATCTAACGAATCACCCTCTGAAGTTTCGTACCGTAGTTAGCAAACACCCTGTATAGTTGCCTTGAAATAAGAGCTGCTGTGAAAGACAGAGAACGAATCTCGTGTCAAGAAATATCTCCTGCATTCCTGAAAATTAATAATCTGTTCAAAATCTGTTTTTCCGTTAATCAGCTGTCGTCTCCATACGAACTACAACTCTCAGAAGTTGAGAAACTTGTACGAGCTAAAGACTAACGAGGTCTTACCTGTTAACGTGTGATTCCTAACACGGTTGCAGAATCACCCCAGCTTCAACCAGATAAATTCTATCGAGAAAAATATCTAGTCAAGGCCGGAATCGAACCCACGGCCTTCCGATCGTGAGTCGGACGCACTACCACCGCGCCAATTCCACAATGTAATGATGCAAATCACAAGTTTTTGATGCTATACCGGGTGGCGTTTTTGGTAAAGGTAGAAGATAACGTGTTAGACAAAGATGTACTTTTTAGAATGCAATGGAATTATGTTGAGAAATTCAGACTATCGTTAGCCTTTCATGGAATTTTTCAAAAACTTTGAAATCTTCTATTTTAATTTTTCTGCTATGCTGTCTTTATCATACAAAATATGAAAAAAATGTATGAACGTTTTTGATTAAACTTCATGAAGACTACAATATGCACTCATGTGTTTTTCATTCGACGTCTCATTTACTTAGGACCACACTCATTAATTTTTGCCCGAATACTGAGCTGTATTTTATATAGCAAATTCTTACCAAAATATTTGAAAATGTATCGAATATACAGGGTGCATAATATTTCATCTTGTTTTTTTTTCAGTGTTTGGTTTTCGAAGATGCTCCTAACGGAGTTAAAGGGGCTTTCAGAGCCGGTATGCAATCTGTGATGGTGCCTGCTTCCTATATACCCCAGGAACTGCGGAAAAATGCAACGGTAGTCCTGGATTCCTTGAAGGAGTTCAAACCAGAGCTGTTTGGTTTACCTGAAAGCGAATTAACTTCCTTTCATTAGTAAAATTTATTTATTCTTGATACTATAGATCACTTTCTCTATTTTCAGCAGTATTATGCTTCAAAGTATTAGCTTGAGTTGATTTTTTCAGCTGAATGTATAGTTTTTTTTATTATAAACAATTTCAGGGTATATGACATTTAAAGCTGTATAATTTTCTGTAATTCTACAATCAAATTTTACGGAATGGCACACATACGTATTTATATGAAAATAATTGAAATTTCAGTGAATTACTATATTCATTACTGTTTGAAATTTGTCACGTAACTGAAGATGCACAACTACTCCAATGTTTTAATTAGTTTCTCAATATGAGTCTCAGTTTTCAAAAATCCTTCATGAATTTTTTGGAATACGTGGAAAAGGAAAATACAAATGAGTACCAATTTTCAATTAATATTATATTTCTGTTGAATTTAATGGGATTGGTATTTATAGAGAATCAGAATCAAAACAATGTCAGAAAATTGAAAACATTCGAGGTCAATGGCAATTAGACACGTTTAGAGTATAGTAGGCCACCCATCTTCATTAAAACAAGAAACAGCTACAAAGAATAATTATTATGAGACACACAGTGATTTCGACAAAGTAATACCTACGTTATAAAAATTGTCGTTAGGTTAAAGCAATTGAAGAATAACGAAGCTATACAAGGTCACCTCCACTTTGAGCTATGGACTATTTCTTAAATATGAATTACAACTTTCAAGAATGAAGGATTAATGAAAACTAGTATTTTTAAAAGTAATTTCTGGAAAATATGGCAAAATAAAATAAAAAAATATTTTTAAAAATTCAATTAATTGGTCTTTTTCCTACACTTCCCATCCCGCCACAGATGAATCAACTTTTCAATTCGAACAATTCGTGATCAGATACTTGTGGCGTACTTTAAAAAATGGAATTTGATGAAAACAAAATCCTCAACATCAATTTTATCAACGTCACAATCAAACACCGTACCAACAATCGGAGAAAAAAATGTTTCACACCGCAGAGAAACAGATTTACTGTCTCCGTTTCATTGCTGTTACTTCTTTGCCTAGTTGAACAAATAAATTTGTTTCTATTGTAATAACTGCCATTGCGATAGTAACGAAAAATTTTATTTCATTCATAAAGATCGAGGTCGATCACCCAGTTTTTCGGCAACGTTCTGGTCATGCTTGAGTTGGGCCAGACTAAACAAAAGTATGTATTGCATCCTGCCGATGATCATATACTTGGGACAGTTAAAAACGTTGACAAGGTTTTTGTGGCTGACACGAGGTTCAGGGCAATCAACGACACAGAAACCCTTGAAGACACATTTTCTTCAGATACCTGCTCCTGGGTCAAAAAACCGAACCACCCGTAGGTCCGCGCAAGACTGACTTGATTTCTTTTCAGCGCTTTCCAGCTGGAATCTGTTAGGGGGGTGGAATTCGAATTCTCCCAGAGGAATTCCTCCCAATCGAATGGCCCTAAATTATTTTTCCAGATTCGTACTTTTAACGCCCTCTTCAAGTTCAGTGGATAAGTCGGCAAAAATACCGATCATTATCTCTACACTTCTAATGTAGTTATCCTACCACTGACATACAGATGTCACTACATGAATTCCTATATTTTTTCTGTTTACAAATAAAGGCGTTTTGGTGTGTAGACTATCTCAGACTAATTTTTATCACATCGTTGAATTAACGATGTTTATTTAGTCTCGTCTATGACCCTCTGAACTCTCAGAAAATAAATTCTATTTCATTATGGGACAATTGTGACAATATCTATTCGACCCTTTAGAAAAGTTAATAACAAATTATTAAAACATCGACGCAATTAATTTTAACGATTTAGTTTTTCTTTCAAGTGGCTCAGCCCTACGTGATCTGAAGGTCGTTACTGGAAGTTGAAAACGGTTCCCTTAGAATACAAAGACACTTGTGTTATATTTATACTTGGTTTGAAATTATATTTCAAACCTATGCTGTATTACAATTCTTTATTTTTATTTAAGCACATCCGCCTTTCAAGCGGAAGATCGGGGTTCGATTCCCCGCTGGGACACCGTGCTGGGTAATCGCTCGTTACAAGTTAGGCCTCGTTAATCCATTGCTCGCACAAGTTTCGACTTCTGAGGGTTGACGTTCGTCAGCTGGTTAACGGAACGAACAATTTCCGAACAATTTTATCCATCAAATTCAATGGAAATAGTTCGATCAGTGTTTTTTTCGACGGCAGTTTTTGAATTCGTCTAACAATAATATCATGCGAATAAACTCATGTGGAGAGTGTAACACTTGTTGTATTTTGATGCTGTAATTAAATCAGCGAATTTAAGCATTTTTCATTTATTTCAACGACAGTTTCTAATAATTATTTCGAAATTCAATGCTAGTATAACAATGGATAGCTGCCATCTCTTGCAACACCGCATTGATTATTTCTGTTGCGGATCAGTCTAATATATCCTCTTTCTCCCCAGGATTCACCCCAAGAGTTTTTGATCAACCAGTAATCTTTGCCATGTTCGTTTCCGTATCCGACAACCAAAACACCATGATTCAGGTTGTTACCAGTGCACTGCGGGTGATTGGAGATCCCACCCCTATATGATTGCCAAAAGGAAGCTTCTACGGCAACAGAGATTGGACCAACAGTACCTGCAAAAGGAGTTCAGATTTTTATTAAAATAATTTCAGTATGCGTTATGGGGTTAATGAATTTCCTTCGCATAATCTTACCCGGAACTATTAGTCTACGGAAGAGATGAGCATCTAAGTTAGGTTGGGTTGACTCTAACGTGAGTAGCTCTAATCGACCATACATTATATCTCCGACAGTCCAAGTCTCTTCATATAATGATTCAGATGACAGTAACTGTAAGTAGCCCTGTTAGAGGACGTGTGTTATCCCTGCTTCAGTCAAACAATTATTTGGTGACATTCTTGAAAAGAATAACCGTTCTTGCAGTCCAGGTATTCAGTGTCTGTTTGGCAAAACCAAAAGTAATATATTTTGCTCCTCTGCAGAGAAGTCAACAGTTACAATATTTTTCATGCAGTTGTCACAAAGAATCCAGTTCAGAGACGATTTTTTAATTTTGCTACTGGTCAATTATAAGTTGCCCCGTTAGAGCAAGGTACTTCTAGGATCCCTTGGCTTTTGGACAATATTTTCATACTTTATGTTGCAAGTTCATTACTACCAATCTTAGTATACCAATATTTGTTCTGTCCTAGTTCGGCGACTACTAACACCTGCACCAGATCGTGAAGGTGTCTATCCGTCTCTGAACCAACAGCTATCTCCTACCAGAATTCCTTGCCCTCAGAGGATCCAGTTCTCTCCTCTCAGGATTAGGGCTGTATAAGGCAGGTCATAGTTGATAGCTGGAGATATTATGTGGGAGATCATTCTTGAAATGCTATGACTTACAGTGTCAACTAGTAGTCTGTTACACTCTGCATAAGCATGTTTTGTGCAATTGGCAATATGCACAATTCTGTATGGTGTTCATCTAGCTTCTCTCTCCAGAAAGATGCGAAGAGGAGGTAGGTCTAGGGTTTTCATGAATACTGACAGTTTATGTTTAATAGCATCGTGGATAGTTTGTCAAGCCTATTTCTAAACACCAAAGAGCTCCACCTGGACCGTTTGCTGTAAAGCTTTTCTCCACCAGGCCGTACATGATCATTGGATCTTCGCTTATATCTATTCTGGAAGCTAAAAATCGGTGACTGGCCTTACCTACAGCATTTTTGAGAGCTTCTTCGTTTCTTCCTACGGAAGCATAGCCGCGCACCCTGATAGCACTACGAGATGAATCAGCTTTGCACCATCCCCCGACACCTCTGTAGGGATAGGACGCCTCCGTTTCTAATCTATAATTTGCGACGTATTTGAAAGCATATTCTATTGAACCCCCATGGCAACCGTGGTTCCTAGTTGAACAGTCTACGAGTTGTTGTTCGCTAAGGGAAACTCTCTTTCCATGCTTGATGATGCTTTGTCCTTCGAGACTTCCAGCCTGAAAATTAGAATTAAATTATAGAGTGCAAGTCTAATGTTCCTTGATGAATCAGCTGACTGTCGGACTGTTGAGTTTCGGAAGTGAAACATCTTTAATAATCAATGCAGTTTTCTGAGTGAAATTTTCATTAGGAAGGGTTCATAAAACCGCGAAATGCGTTTCACTATACAATAGCTTTCCCAAGTAGAAATGATGGATTGCTTCCAAGTTTGAACCATGTCATACTCTAAAAATATTAGCTATCAGGTACCTCCACTTACCCCAAAGAGATCATTGATTCTAAACTGTGTCCATCCAACAAATAAAGTAACGCAAACAACGATAGATGCGTGATCAGAACATGATCACCATCATGTAGGTACATGTAGGTTAATGGATTGAAACAGGTTTCAATCCATTAACCTACAGTGTACGGAAGTTTGAGACTGGCCTGAACAAATTGTTCTTTTATATGATTTGATTTATAGACAGTCTTCAAGTATGCCCACTGACTATATCTGAAGAATATATTGTTTGTGTTTTGTCCTTAAAAAAATTATGTAACATGAAGTCACACACCAAAACAAAATAGTGAACTGAATAGTTGCTTGTTGGGAAATTTCGTTGTTGACGAAAACAGTTGCCCACGACACAAAGTTTTCAAAATGTTCCTTATTTTGGCAACTCAAGTTTTTGTTTCGTCGAAATCTTAATAATTGTAGATCCAGTGTATACGAGTATACTATTAATATCAGTGAAGCTACGGTGTTAGCGAAATGCGTTTACAAATAATTTTTTTCCCATTTTCTTCTCCCGTATGCGGGACAAAAGTGCCTCGTTATTCTCTCCAGGTTAGATAACACTAACGCGCATGCTCATAACTTACTTTCTGTACAACTGTCATTAAAAGTGACATTTTTAATGGTTGTCAAGAAAATTAAAAGATGATGTTCACAAAGTAACGTGTTGAAAATATTTTTAACACTACTGTTAAAATTATTTTTAAACAGATTTCTTTCAACCAAATAGCAATAAACAAAACATAATTATTCAATTTTCAAGAGAGTTTTATTATAAACAATAGATATAGATACAATTAAATTCTGTTACAGATGTATTATATACATTAATTATATTATTAATATTATTTATGAACATTGATATGAAAAGTACAATTGGAAAAACGTCAATGAAAGAATCACATTTGACGCTGATGACCACCATGATTACCAGAATTTGAGAAAATTATCACATTTCGCAATCCCCCGTATAGGAAGAACTCGGAATTTAATGCCCTATTATAAGACTATTGCATGTTGTATAATAAAATGTACCTAATTACAACAATCTGCGAAAATGTATATCCATAATCACGAATATGAAGTTGATGCACGCACGTGATTTAAATTCGAACCGAATGATGAACCAACAAGTTTTTTGCATTAAAAATGACATGCCATTGAATAAACCACATCATATCTTCACTTTCCCTTCAGTTACCACAACAAAATGTATATGTGTACACTGCTACTAATTTTTATCTTCGGAGCAGATACAAAAATTGAAATACTGTCTGAAAGTGAAATTCAATCCACGATTTCCCTCAGTCGTTGTTTGTTAGAAGCCAGTAAGATATATTTTTCACATCTAACATTTATTTTACCACGAGAGAAAACACAACAAATTTGGAACCCGATGCCGCTAAATAACTTATTTTTGTCATCACTCGGAATTGACCAAAATGTCACATATTTTGTACGTAATCTAGATGAGGAAAGTGCTATAGACTTCACGAATATGGAAACTCGAAACTGCATAATACAAATCAGAGACATGGATGGATTTGAGGATATTATAAATAAGCTGACAAGGGCAACTTACTGGAACACCAACTCCAAACTTTTGGTCATTTCGAAAATCAGAGTTCAAGACCCTCACTCTCTAGCAGAACGAATTCTGGAAATTTTGCAGGAAAAGGAGATTATGAACTGTGTTATTCTGCTGCCTAATCTTGCCATACCAACGAATTATATTATCTATGGTCCGTTTTCATCGGAAAAATCACGCTGTGGAGGCATATATAAACCGCTTGTTATAGACTCCTGTTCGTATGGCACCTTCACAGGGAATCAGTTTTGGTTCCTCGAGAGGGGAGAAAACCGTATGAAGCGATGTGAGATAAAAGTGAAATATTTGAACTTGGCTCCTTATGCTATGAACGTGGAAGACGGCTATCAACTTCCGTCTTATTGGATCAACCAGGGCTTTGAAGTTAACCTGCTCAATATGCTAGGGACATTACTCGATTTCAAAATCGTTTACAGCCGGTCCACCACTTGGGGTAATGTACTGGAGAACGGTAGCACTACGGGAGATTTCACTCTTTTGAAAAATAAAACAGCGGATATTCTGATCGGAGCCTACTCAATAACTAACGTTAGAAGTCTCTATCTAGAAACAAGCGTCTCCTATATCCTCGAAGGTCTTCAGTGGTGTGTACCACATGCACCTATATGGAATGGTATAAAATTAGGCCAACCAGTGGTTTGGCTTCTGATTGTGCTCATTTGCATCTCGCTCGTTATTCCATTATGGTTGGTCAGCAGAGGAAATCCTGCGGAATTGGCCTCTTACAGGAGCTTAGCAAACACCTTAATAGTTACTTTCGGTGTAATACTGGGAGTTTCTCCAAAGGATCTCCCAAAAACCAGAAAATCCAAGTACTTCATGGCCCTGTTGATTTTTTTCGGATACTATACTAGTACTCTCTATACTAGCGTATTAACCAGTGAGGTTATGCGTCCAGGTTTCGAGGAGAAATACTCCTCTATGAAGGATATCTACAATCACAATTTGAGCACTTACTTCGCAATTAATACTCTGAGATACTTTGAGGGAAACATTATAAATGGAGTTCCCAAGAGTGTTATCGAAAGCAAGGCAATATACTGTCACAATATTACCATGTGTTTGGATAGCGTTGCATCTGGAGTGTCTGCCTATTTGTGCCCCATACACCCATCTACTTTTATACAGAAACGAGTATTGCGAGGTAAAAGGATGCACTGCTTTGTGTATAGCAGCGTTGGCGTTCCCATTGGGATGATGATGCGTAAAGGGTTTCCCTTTAAGGACTCTTTCAATACTCTCATACACCGCATTCTGAGCTCCGGATTTCTAGTCAAATGGGAGAAGGATATACTGCAGTCTTTCGATAAAGGTAGGGATAGAACAACTGGGGTGAAGATGGAAAACTTAAGAGAAATTTTCAAAATGATGGTTTTGGGTCACATAGTGTCATGCAGTGTGTTCATCATTGAAGTTCATTTTTGTGTGAACAGAAGAAATAAAAAAATTATAAAGTAATATGATAGTGTCGAAATATATTTCCACTGAACTCATGTTGAGTGTTTTTTTGTTATTAGCCCTTGGTGGTTTTTTTATATTGCTGTATATTTGGAGAAGTAGAAATGACGACTTTCCTTACGAAGATGTTAGCTATGCCACAGGCAATTCATACCAGAAACATCGAACATCAAATTTCTTTTTATCATGATTCCACATGTGAAACGTCGCGTCGTCAGTCTGCTAGGCCAAAAGTGGTAAATTACATGAAAAATTTCAAACATGCAAACGTTGCTGATTATCGAGCGGGGCATCCAAAAACATCGTACTCCGATTCGATCATGCGCTCTGTGATTTAATACTAAAAAGTGGGAATAGTGACCTTACTGGGTCTTTAGCTTTTACTGTGGGCGCGTTCCACTAAGCACTCACAACGATCACGCTAACGACCGCAGTTTTTCCCGTTCCACTTGCTTGCGAGCGTTACTGTCGTAAATTCAAGTGGAATAGATTATGGAGCATTTTGGGCGTTCATATAAACTTTACAAATTGCGAAGTTGAAAAAATAAAGTTAATGTTTTAAGGTGGTTACGTAATACTTGAAAATAAGTTTCAATAATTGCAAGCTCACTTCATTTATATTAAAAAAGTATAATTTAATTTTTAATACATGATTTCAGTGAATTTATTGAATAAACTGATTTTGAATGTAATCGAAATGTCTTTTACGGTAATTGGATATTTGTTGATACGTCACAATAGTGCTCCAGAATCTAATTCAACTAGTTCAGAATCGTGAAAACCGAAAACTTAGGTCCACGTATTATTGATTATGAGAATATATTTCCTCGTTATTCAGATGAAGAATTCAAGTCATTTCAGGTAGACGATTTTCTATCACGTATTGCATTGTACATTTTGAAAATGTGTCTAATTGAATACTTCAATCAGATTTTTCTCTAAATGTATACTTATTTTGAATTCACTTCATTATGAGTAAGCAATTATTCCATTGATTACTTATGAGACTGAATAATGGAGTAAGTTAAGAAATTAGAAATGAATTGCGAATGACAGATAACATTTGTGTAATATTTCAAAAATTGCGCCGAAATATTCTCAACGTCCACTTCGATCCACCTCCTGAAATAGGTCGTTGTGAGCTTGTCGTCAGCGAAAGTAATGACGTCATGAGTGACGTTTTCGCCGCCACCACAACAACCGCGATCGTTATGTGGAACGGCTGAAGGAACATTTTGATCGTTGTGAGAGCTTAGTGGAACGCACGGTGTGACACACTACGAAACTTGAGGCGTTTTCTGGCGTTCAATCGTATTCGAGCGTGTATTCAAAAATGATTCATACGTCATCAACAATAAGAGTCGCTAGAATTGAATGATTCTAGCGAAATGGCTTAATGCGCCTGAATGGAAGCAAAAGCCAACAACATAGAGAGAAAGAGATTCTAGCGAATCTTATTATAATGACTAATGAAAACAAACTTTTCAATTTTCTTTAATCTCAATTGGAATCGGATTTTCATTTTGTACATCCTTACAATGTATTTGATGAAAAAATTGCAGCACTTTATAAACTATAACGATCAAAATAAAGCAGAAACTGACAACTGACGTAACGTAACGTCAAATTCCGTTTCAAAACCAATCTCTCGCTAGTTTTGAATCATCATGAATACGTTTCAAATCAATGTTGATGTGATGTCATCGTTTTAACGTCAGAACGAATGTATTTGAATCACAGACGACTACGTTTTGAATACATGGGCGCCAGAAAACGTTTATGATGTGTAGGCTTTCACAGCCGGTGTATCTTAATTGTCAAGTATACCAATAAATATGTCACTTTGATGTTTTTACAACCCACAATATTTCTAGGCAAATTATGATCGCAGAGATAAATCAGGGTTTTTACTTCAGAAAATAATAACGGACATTTGGTGTTATTTTACCTTCAGCTTTCATCTTTATTTGATTTCTTCACCTTCATTTCAAACATCTGTAGGAATATAATAGTATCAAAAAGGAAATAAATGGCATGCTAGTTCATATTTAGCGCTCTTTTTCTCCAATGACATCACAAACTTGGCCAATGTCTTTGATTTTTTGTAACACCCCTTACGTACGAACCCGAAGTCGTTCTTGGTTGGTGTTTGGTTTGGTATCATCGCCGCTTGGCATAAAACTGACAGCAATTTATGAAGTGGTTGTGTTTCTAATTTGAGTATAGTTGGTGGCTTTATAGTAATTATTGCAAATTTTACAGAAACACAATCGTTTCACAAATTGCTTGGTCACGGTAGTGTAGAGGTTAGACATTTGCCTTTCAATCGGATGACCGGGGTTCTATTCCCCGCCGGGGCCACCGTGCTGGGTAGTTGCACGTTAAAAGGTAAGGCCTCGTTAATCCATTGCTCGTACAAGTTTCGACTTATGAGGGTTGACGTTTGTCAGCTGGTTAACGGAACGAACAACAATTTTAGAACAATTTTTTAGTTTTACATCAACCGCTAATGATACCAAACCTTTTGATTTTTTCGTTTTGAAACGCATAGAATGCACCAATAGAAAAATCATTAGGTGGATTCATTGATGAATTTTAGAACTCGCCTTTTGGTTCACAAAATTTTCAGAAAACCGTGTTCCGAATTGCGAATATTATCACTTTTTCGTGTATTATGACCATCGACATAAATATCGATGGATATGACTATGACAGCAGCGGTTGGTTTTGAAACGTATAGTATTCTGTAATAGTTAAGTAATGGAGTTTTGTGACAGTGACCAAGATTCCGATTAGATTTGGAGTGTTATGCATGAGATTTGATTTGGTTCAGAGTTCCGTACCGTTCGATCATGTGTTTTGGTTCAGTTAGAGTCGTCTAGTATCGTTCTCAAAGTGTTTTGGTTTTTTCCGAACCGATTCGGAACTATTCCAGAACGGTAATTATTAGTTCGTACATTTGAGTAGGGA
>WOGR01008986.1:0-11561 GCA_015342045.1 Leptinotarsa lineolata | reverse complement strand
TGAAACGAAATTGAAAAGTGAAACATTAACCTACTAGGTCTGTATAGATTCTCAACAAATCTGTAAGTCATATTTATAAATAAGATGTTTCATGTAAGTGAAATTTTATTCCTCTCATTAATTATATCGAGTAGGATTTTGTATCAAGACTGAGAAGTAGAAAACCGAAAACTTTTTTCCACAATCAAATGATATGGTGAAATATATGCAGGAAGTCGACTATCCTTTTCGCACACATATATTTGTCTTCAGTGCTGGTCAAGGTGACGTGATTCGTTCATGGATTTTTCGTTACCCTGCGATGACTCATCATAAAGTGACAAGTCCTGGACTCGAGTTAAAACCCTTTCTTTGATTTCCACCATATTGTTTTTCAGGAAATCATACATCTGGTATTTCTTAATAACGAACGAATAACGGACGTATTTTATGAGCATTTCGTTCACGTTGGCGTACTCGATGTCCCTCGATGGGATTCCATTAATGCACTTTTCCAAATAGCAGATGGTTTTCTTGTCAAATGCAATCAAAATAGCGAACTGTATTGGTGTTTGAATGGGAAATTTTGTCGTTTCGACAGCAAAGCCTTGAATATGGATGAAAGCGAGTCTCATGCAGCCTTCACACACAGTTGAGGCTGCAAGGTACTGAACATAGATATACTTTGCAACAGAAGTTCAAATAACAATCATTTTTTCCACCATTCGTGAAGTCCTCAGCTTGTGTTAGACACACAACGTTGTCGATTATACTGCATTTTTTCACGTTTTCTGTCAATGGAAAGTACTCTATGACGCCATTGCAATACCTGATGCATTATAGTCTTTACGTAAGCATAGAGCTATCACATCCAATTTCATCAGTTTAGACTTTCTTTGTTTGATTTGATTCCACTATGATTGGAAATCTAAGAGAGAAACAAATAAAACTAGAAATAATAGGTAAAATATCAATTATATTGAGCAGTAAAACGTGAAATGAAAATACAATAAAACGAATAAAATAATCAAGATACATAGTAAAAATGGTCATAGAGTAAAACAAATGGAGGAAAGAATGAAAATGAGCAATAAATAGGAAAAATGAATTGAAAAATTACTTCACGACATTTTGATTGTTTGTTTTCACAATCGTCTTTCGATGATGACCGGACTATTTCTCCACTTTGAGCGCTTTTACGTATCCCTTTTTCCTTCCTCCACTTCACTAGTTGAGCGGAAGTTGAACGTTTGGCAGGAGTCCGCTTGATAACAGGTTTCCATATGTTTGCGTTTCCCTGCACAAGCTTTGCTGAATGTGTCGTTGGATAACATATATGCAGCTTCTTTGGAGTTCCTTCTGAACCAGTGTTTTTCCCTGTACATGATCTCAACTTGGGACCACTTGATGTTATGTTGATGAGTCTAAACATGCTCTGCTATTCCTGATTTGCTGGTTTTTTCTCGCTATTTTTCTCGGAAGGACTTTCAATGGCCTCTCAGTTTCACCGATATAGGATTTACCGCAATCATAGAGTATCCGCTAAATGCAACTCTTGGAATCACAGTCCGCGTTTGATGACCTGGTTTTCATGGAGCTGCAGATGATGTTTCTGAATCTGAAGCAGGTTCCAATGTTGTACCTGGACCCAATTCTTCTTATCCTTCTTGGCCATCCTCTGACATAGGAAAATACAAGCACTGATCGTGACGGCTTCTTCTCCTTGCGAGGTTCTTGATATCTTCTAGCCAAAGCCTGTTTAACCATCAATTTGAAGTAGCTATTCCACTAAAGATCTTTTTGATTTAGTCTAGTTCCTTCTAGAGACGTTTTTTCATATCACAAAGCTCGAAAGGAGGATACATTGGGATCTTCATAATTTCCCTTTCAGTAGATTGACAGTAGTTGGATTCATGATACATATATTGTCACGTGTGGGTGGGTTTTTGATATACAGATGTTTCTTACTTAGTGTCGGTCCTCTCCACCAATACGTCTGAAAATTGCAATTCGTGGTGTTGGCCACCACCAATCTACCAGAAGAAAAATCATCAAGACCCTAGTGGATCGTGCATTCGGGCTCTGTTATTCTTTTTCATTTTTTCCCTCTGAAGTGATTTTTATTTTGAATCTTGATTATTTTATTCGTTCAATTGTATTTTGATTCCACGTTTCATTGCTCAATATGATTGATATTCCAGTTATTCATCCTAATTTTATTTGTTCTTTCACAGATTTTGAATCATAGTGGAATCATATCAGACAACGGAAGCCTGAAATAATAAAATTTGCCTTGAAACATTGTTAACTACTTGAAAACTAAAATATTCGTCTCTCACCAAAACGACCAAGGTTCGATCTAGAGAGTCAGAAATTTTTTCAGGACATCTGCCAGAATCGTTTTCGGATTTCGGATCTAAACCATATGCGCAATCCTAACCATCTCAGATGACTTTGAAGTGGCATATAATCCGCATAGCCCTACTTTCCGATTCTCGTCTACTGAGTTTCGAGTACTTGATCACCAGTTATTTACTGAAAGCCTGCTGTTACTAATGCAAATCCAACTATTTCGAAACACATTATGGAATCTATCAAGTAATTATACACTTTAAAAAACATACTGCATAAAATGTGAAATATTCCACCAGTCATTTCTCTTCTCAGCAAATCTTTCGCATATCTCCATAACAACAAAGATACCTGAAAAAAATAATTCTCACACTTAGTTCTCTCGATACACTTTTCGAATTGTAGACGATGATAAAACGGTTATTCTTCACTTCTTGATAACCCTCCATGAATGTGTATCGCTTCTTGTCACATAACTGGGAAGTGTGTCGTTACGACATACCCGTTTTCACAAATCGCTCGTAGTGTAAAGAGAAACCCCGGAAAACCGACAAAACCATAACATTCCAGAGTTGATGAATCGAAAAAATCCTAACGTTCTCTATTTTGCTTGCCGGGGTCATTTCGTTTTATCTTAATGGTTAACAGCTTCAGATATCAGCGTCACCGGTCCCAAAGCAATTGTTTTCCCCTATAAATCATAATTCTATAAATCTCACATTCCTCTCTTGGTTTATTGCTGGATAGAAATTTCTCTATATTTCGAAATGTAATAACAGTGAACCTGGAAACATTTCTTCTAGTATTTGATGTAATTTGTCAATTGCATGACAGGAACAGAAACAGAACGGCGAAAATTCCTTCAAATCATTAACCTGTCGTTATTAATCTTCGAAAAGTGTTCCTCGAGAAATTGTAACCGGTTTCTTACATGAAATATTATATTATCACATTTTTATTTGTTACCACCGAGGCGTTCCTAAATACATCTTAATTGGAAGCGTACGGTGAAATGAGATTAATTTTTAATTTAATGAATTTCTTCACTGATGAGGCAGAAGGAAAAATATACATAGATATATATTTTTCCAACTCAATTACCCCAAATGGCTGCTCTTTGTTCGGCCGAGATGTGTAAGCAAAAAAATATCAGTTTTGAAAGAAATATGGTGGAATGGAAAAGTGTTCGTTAAAAATGAATTAAGCAATTAAGCAATTAACAGCTTTTCGGAATTCAATCAATTCGATCAATTCTTTATCAAATGGGGGTGTTTTGTTATATTTGATTGCCTCGTGAGATGTCCACTCATAATCTTCACAGAACACAGACAAGAAATTTAGATAGGACTCAAGAAGGAAGGTTGAGTTTTTTATAAACTTCGAGATGTTGTATAGTGGAAGAATGATGTTAATGTCTCAGGAAAGCATAAATTTTGTCGACGTCCAATTGTTGATTCTGATTTTCAACATAACGTTAGACAGTTTGCATTTGCAATATATTTGTAGTTTCATTCAAATAATTGTAGTGATTTTCAGAAAATGACGTCATTTAAAAATTACGTTACTTTTTACGTATTTATCGAATTTCAATCGATCTTTTTGAGCTATACTAACGTTATATCTGATTATTTTCAGGCAAAGTGGAATACAAATCAAATGTTAGGAGAAATAATTCAACATTATAAGTGCATCAGCCACTCAAATGAAATCATCATCAAAATCTGAAACAAACTCATGCTATAATTCACTCGAATAACTTTCAAAAACTTTAATTATTCAGAAAAAAACGATCGTTACCCCTATGTAACAGTGAATTGAACCATAATAGGTTAGGTTAGGTTAGGTCAACAGTGAGTGGGTCTATTCGACCCTACACTGCAACCCGCAAGGGTTTATTGTGGCTCATACCTATTCATATTCGACCAAACAAACCCAGCTTCTCGAAGAAGCTGATTAGTTTGTATGGTGAGTGATCTTTCAAGTCAGATGGTGAGAGTGTGGTTCTACCAAACTCTGAAAACCTGATTCGTTCCACGGCTGGACAGGCGCAAACTATATACTCTGCTGTTTTATTATATTCCAAATATAGGCGACACACACTGTCTTCCGAAAGTATGCATATGATGATTCAGATGACAGTAACCTGTAAGGAGGCCTGGTTGTCATCGTAGTTCATCTCTACTGAAGTACAACAACTGTTTGGTTTTGAGCTTCGAAGGGTAAATGAACGCCTCGGAGTGAGCCACCGCTCTTAGAGCCCCTTGAGAATTTCCCTGTAGTGCTTGTGTTTTGTCTTTGAAAAATTCTTTAAGATTTTGCCAGAAGTCTTTAAAACTTCTAGCCATCCAAATGTTCAATGATTGTTTGACAAAGCCTAAAGCAATGCCAATGACAGGTTTTGGTTCAATGAAGCTACTTGCAAGGGAGTTAGCAGCATTCCAGGCCAGTGTGGCCAGAAATCCAGACCAGAGACAATTAATTCGTTGAGTCTTTCTATTGAGAAGAGTCGTTTTCGGCAATTTGCAATCAATTTAGACGTTGCTTGGTAGGAGCTGAGAGCTTTCAACGCCACTTGACAGCCTGAGAAAAAAATTTATTCATAATCCTAATCATAATCATAATCTTCATTTCATCTACAAAATTCATACACAAATGTAAACAGTAGAAATGATCACATCCTGCAAGAAATATATCGGACTAGTCAGCTACATAAAAAGTAACACAAAAGACAAATGTAAAGTTTTGTCATAACACATTGAAATGTATAGAATGTATAAAGTAAATGAAATGTATACCACAACCATTATATTAATATGTAAACATCTTAGAATTTAAGGAATCCATCCACCGTTTAGAACATATTGCTGTAGAGAAACGAATGCAAATCAGATTCATACCTCATTCTACCAGTATTCGTATCAATAAAAGTTTTTATTTTATTGAAACATTTTATGCCAATATAATCTGGTGAGTTTTTGCCCGTTGATAATCTTGAGAATAATTTATAAATTTCATCTTTTTGACGTGTATTATGTCCATGAATGTCACTATTCGTGACGAACATAAATTTATTTTCTTCCAAATACATTATCAATTGGAATATGTGAAGGCATGGAAGTGTCAAGACTTGAATCTGATGGAATGGAGGTTTACAGGTTCCTCGTGGATGAGCTCTGAAAATTGCTCTCAATACTTTCCTCTGTGAAATGAATGCCTTACAAATGTGTGCTGAGAGTTTCTATTATATATGAGATGGTGCTTAGCTTTGAACATACTGTCATTATATGCGGTTCCCACGTCATTTTTATGTCTAGAGTTAGACCAAGAAATCTCATACTTTCCTTGCTGTGAACTGAACTTCCATTCAGACGTAAGTATAAATCATAATCAGTCGTGACATTCTCAGGTAAGAATCGCATGTGATGTGTTTTGGCTGCATTTCATGCCAGGCCATTGTCACTGCAATAATTATTTAGTTGTACCGATACTATGGTACTATCAGTAACTAGGTTCTCCAAATTTTTGTTAGACATGAGAAAAATTGTGTCATCGGCATATGATATTATACGATTAGAGACAGTACATGTGCAAGATATATCATTGACAAAGATAATAAAAAACAAAAGACCCAGATTTGATCCTTGCGGGACTCCAGAGGAGATTTGCTTTCGCTCAGATTTGACACTTTTCACTACTGTACGCTGTTGTCGATCATTTGATTGAGAGGAGGCCCAGTTGTGAGCAACTCCTCGAACTCCAATAAATTCAAGTTTAGTGAGAGGTAACTGGCGATCTATCATGTCGAACGCGCGGCTGAAGTCATAGAATAGCCCTATAAGATTATTTTCATCATTGAGTGCATCATAAATGAATTGAATGCACTTCAATATCGCAGTATTTGTGGATTTTTGTTTTCTGAATCCAATTTGGAAATTTGAAAGTAGCTTGAATCTTTCTAAATAGTTCGTTAATCTTGTTGAATACGCTGATTCAAATATCTTTACAATCTGACTTTGTATTAAGATTCCCCGGTAGTTCTTGATGCCCGTTCGAGAGCCTTTGCCTTTGAACACTGGAACACATTTAGATTCTTTTAGATCAGGAAATTTACCTGAGGTGAATGACTCATTCATCAAGTGTGATAATGGTTCAGCAATCAATGTACCAAACGATCTGATAGCTTTCCCGTTAATATCGTCGGTTTCCGCATTAGATTCAGCTGCAGTTTTTTGCAGAATTTCTAAAATTTCAGTAGGAGTTGTTGGGATTTGAAAAAAGCTGCTTTCTATATCCCTTTCTCTACTCAGATTTCGTCGAGGCTTAGTTCAATTACTGCATATCTCAATAAAGTAATCATTGATTAAATTACTTCTTGTCAGTCCGTCTGTTACTAGTTGGCCATATCTGTCAAAGATATTCACAGGGAAAGTTAAATCATTGTTGGACTTAGATCCATTTATTATTCTCCAACTTTTTTCCATAATATTATCAGAATTATATAGCATTTGATCATTCATTTGTTTCTTGGTCTGTTTAATTTTATCGCGATATAGTTTTCGAAATCGTTTATAATGTGCTGTATATTCAGGATTGTTAATATGTTTTCTGATACTATCTATTTCACATAACTGGTTGTGCAAATCCTTTATCTTATGTGAATACCATTTTTTCTTAATAACCTTCTTTCGCATTTTTATTGAAGGAAAAGCAATGTTATAATAGTTAGTTGTGTGGAATATTTCAAATTTTTCTTTGAATGTTGGTGCATCAAAAACATCACCCCATGATTCCCTCAATGAAATTTGTTGAAACGTCTGCATATTACTACACCCGATTTTTTTTTTGTAACAATACTCGGTGCCTCGATCTACTCCATCAGATAGGTTGAGTACACACAACTTATGTGTATGGTCCGAAAAATAAAAATTTTCAATACTTACTTTGACATATTCAGAGTTAGAGAAAATGTTGTCAATACAGGTAGCAGTATGACTGGTTATTCTGGTTGGTTCATTGATATGATGTTTTATGTCCTTCCTCCCATTAAATTGAGTGGATTCAATTTATTAGTGTTCCCTTTCAGAAAATCAATATTAATATCCCCACATAAAATGTAAAGGTCTCCAGTGTTGTAGATATCATGCAGCAATATTTCTAGCTGATGCAAATATTCCCTAAAGTCTGCATCTGGTGTTCTGTACATAAATACAATATAAATTAAAAAATTCTCCTTTGGAAAATATATCCTAGCTACACAAACTTCAAATGATTTTTCTATACAGTGAGCTAAAGGAACTTGTTCAACATCTGGTAGATGTATATGCATACTCCCCCTCGACGATTGAATGTACGCGAAAAGCTGGAGATTAATTTGTAGTTTTTGATAACGGTTACTTGCAATTCTCTTTGTCTGAGCCAGTGCTCCTCAATACAAACTATATTCACATTGCTCGATGTATGCAGGACACTGATGCAGTCACATTTACCGGAGAGTCCCTGAATGTTAATATGTAATATATTGAAGAATTTGGATGCAGTTTGTGTTTTTGTATGGGATATAATATCATCTAATATATTCATAAAAAAGATTGTGGACGGTTTTCACTATCATTCACGTTCCTAAAGTGATCCAGAAAACGACCTCCTTTTCTAATGTCGAATCGCCCAAAAATTACTTTGTCTGGACAAAAGTTAGGCTCATATACCATCTCTTCAAAGTGTGGTTCTACACCAACCATGAATGATAGATTATCTTCTCGTATATTACTCGTATCCAAAATTTTCACATAAGTCGTGTCTGACTGTGTATGTTTTGTCAAATAGTTTTGTATATTCTCCGCTGTAACTTTATCAGGTACTCTTGAGACAAACAACCATATCTGTTGGTCTTTTTTTCTCTTCCGTGAAACTCTTGATCACTGACACCACTTCCAACTTTGAGGACTTTGTTTTGCCGATCTCGCTTCCTAGTTATTGTCTCAGTTGGCGCATGACGACTTCTCATTTCGGATGAATTTTTGTTTCTTTTTTCCACTGTTATCCACTTATCATTTTCATCTTGCTTTTTGTTAACTTTGACATCATGGACAAAAGGGATTATTTTCTTCGTGATAGAAATCAGTTCATCCATCTTTTCGAGAGATGCAGATTGGAGTTCTTCATAGTTTCTATTTTGTGTTTTTACTCTCCTTTTCATTATTTTGGGGATTGCCCCGTTACTATGAGAAGTGCTAACATCAGTTTTTTGCTTTGTACCATTTTCAGTTTTTCCATCGTGATTCGTGTTGACTGGATTCGACGTAGACACATCAGGAAATGTGGGAGTCGGACGCGTAGACATTTCCTTCAGTGGTCTGAGTTGTTGTTTTAACTGATTTATGAATAAGTTTTTGTGTGGAATGATTGATTTGAGATACATATTCTCAACTTTCATCCCTTCAGTTGTCAGAGATTTGATTTGAGTAATCTTTTAGCACAGCTATTGTGGGTAATGGATCCACAATTGATGCACTTGACGCCTGATATCGCGTTATTTTTGCAATATTCACAAACAGATGCAATAGGCTCGTTCAACCCGGTAGCCATATCGATCTACTTATGTGTGAGGCTAGATTCTACCGATCTCTACGCACACAATTCAATAGCAAAGATTTCCGCTTGGAATACAGTCGCATAGGTCCCTAGGCAGGTTGATATCTCTGTTCTGGGTCTGCAACTGAAAACACCTGTACCAGAGCCTGAAGGTGTTTTTGATCCATCTGTGAATCAACAACTATCTGCTGTTAATAAGACCTAATAAGTCGCTTAAATTGAACAAAAACCAAAAACTAAAATTGTGGAATATCGTTTTTTGGTAGAATTATTTAATAAAGGCATGGGAACTTTGAATGCTGTTTGATATTTGAAATAGTCTCATACAAACCAAAATCGATGAAAAAAACAAGAGGTCCGTATTCAAAAAAATAAATTTGTTGATGAAATCCAATGAACGAAACGTCAAATCGCGAGTTGGTTCATATGAAATTATAACAAATATGAAGCTGTACTGAAAGTTTTTTTGCTTTTTTTATAGCATTCGAAATGGAAGCGGTTTAGCCAAAAAACGAATTTCGACGTTTCTAGTTTTTGGCAAATATTTTATAAACAACCAGTGATGTTTTTATCTCATAATAAAACTTTCTAGTTTTCCAAAATGAGAAACTCTCACCCGATTCCACCAATCGTGTAGGTCTTCTCGTTTCTGAAATAGCAATAGAAGGATCAGCTGAAAAAAAACGTCCTGTATAATGAAATATTGATTAAATTTTATGGATTTATCATTGTTACTAATTTATAAATATCAAAAAAGTATAATTCTGCAATAAGTGTAACACATATTCATTCCTGAAAGACTGTTCTGAATTTGCATTGTTTCATAGGATCTTTGTCAATATACATACTGCTATTAAATAAAATTTGTTCTCCAAGTTGTTGTGGACGCAAATATAATAGACCTGCGGAGTGTTGATCAGTTTCAAAGTATTTAACGAACTGGTTCACCTATTCGCTCGTAAATCCTATCGATATGCAGAAGCTGTTTTGTTACGTGGGGCAAATTTTATGGAATCATCTCACTTTTCAATTATTTACAATGGCGATGCATAGACAATTGAAATGACCCCGGTAAGAATTCAATTCTAAGATTTAACATTGTTGCCGTTAGCTCTCAGTTCAATTTGTGTATGAGTCACCTTCGATTGAAAATTGTTTTACTATAGAAAATATAATAGCCTCTAGAGAAATCTCATGTCTGAAAAATTTATAATTGCAATCTTTGAAAATTTTCATTTCAGTTCATCTAAATTAACAGTTATTTGGTGTATCAATATAATTTATGTCGAATATCGATCTTAGATGACAAATTTTTTACTGACACAAGACTGACATTGTCAATTATTCATAAATTCCTTCACTAATATTTTGTCGAACGAAATCATTCCGCTAACTTTATGAAGTATGTCCGCTTGAATATTGAATTTTGAAGATTCAACGGAAATATCGAATAGCAGAAACAAGAGATCGAATGATTATTTCGACATTCCATCTCTTAAAAAAAAGTTAGTATGTAAATTACAGATGAGAATTATTAGAAATCAAGGATGCGGTACAGGATTTCCAGTTTCATTCTTATGCAACATTAACAAAAACCTGATTCTTGCATTAGATGCTCTGTTCAATAATGACATAGCAATCAAGCTCAAGAAACAATGCAATTTCAGTTTAACTTATGCACTCGACCAACATTTAACAATTAAGTATTATGCATTACCAAAATTTTGTACATGAGAACCTTCATCTCCTCTCATCTTGTAATGAATTTTTTTCTACAAATAGGAAAATATTTTCGTTCTAGAAATATCCCAGTAAGGAGATCGTTAGTGATATCAATGAATGTTAGTAGTTAGTACACTCTTGCGTTGAATTTAAATCGAATTGAAAGCACCTTGTTGAAATTGTAATGTGTGTTAATATATGACATTAAATTCACTGATCTTCTTTATTTCTGACACTCCCCTTGCTTACTGTCAGTCAGGCTTTTTAGTTGACAATTGAGTCCAATAATACACAGTCTAGTGGTTGACCCTTACATCACTGATGAGACCTATGGTGGGTCGAAACAGCCCTGCCTGATGCTGGATCACGAATAATTCTCTGACTTCAACTTGTTGCCTTGATTCAATCACATAGTTTTGGTAATGTTTCAATTGACAGAAAAATGGACTGTTTCAGTTCAATTGTTGAGTTGCAAAAGACGTACTACGAAAGTAAATATTTTCATGGGAGAACTCTTCTGAAATAAACTATTTTCAAATTATCTACAAAAACAAATCGTTCAGGCCATTCTCAACTCACCTACACTGCAGGTTAATGGACTGACACCTATCAGAAAACAATTACTCCCCTGGCTATTACCACGAAGGGCGTTGGATTATATCCGACAGATAGTGGCGGATTCAGAAAATCATTTTGGGAGGGTCAGTTTACAACTCCGAGTATGGAGTGTAATTATTACCTCTGCGTAAAGCACTGAGTTCTTGGAGGTTTCCTTATTGATGTTCAGTGGTGTGCATTCAGGAACGAACATTTGAAAAAAAAATGAAAACCATTGCTTAGTTTTGAATATTGTATTACAACTAACGATAAGAAAAATATGTATAATAAAATTAACCCTTACAATCAAAGGGAAAATT
>WOGR01008985.1:0-11562 GCA_015342045.1 Leptinotarsa lineolata | reverse complement strand
TCTAGTGCTCCATCTCTCTCTCCTACTCATAAACATCAATTGACGAATCGATCAGTACGTCTTCTCGCGATCGTTTGAAGGAAATAAGGTCCGCCCCTATTTGTTTCAATAAATTTCGAGGTTATGTCCGATTTGAATCTCGCTCGGTGTCTTAATCATTCTTAATGAATTCTGTATCATTGTAAATCCAAGATGGCCGCAGTTACAAAATGGCGGACTACATATTTCTTCACAACTACCTCAATATGGGTATCAAAGTACAGGACTAGTACTATAGTAGTACACTATGAAAAAGATGCAAATCCAATATAATCTACACAAAGAACTTTGTCAACTCAGAATCGGGATACAAGTATGGATCTCCCACCCAAGTCAAAATTTCGTGTCGTGTCAAGGACTGTACCGCGTTAGTGTGGCTGAAAATGATACGTAGTTAGCGGTACACCACTCAAGTTGAGGTAGAATGTTAAAACGTGTCGATAACTGTGTCGCAATAGGGTGTATAAAATTAGAAACTGAAAACATGGAAATTAAATGAGTGAAAATGTTTTTATATTAAACGATTTTATTTGAAATGTACTGAAAATACGGAAGGTCCTAGGTAGCAGTCATCACACCACTCTCCTCAGCAATATGCGGTATTGATCAGATGAAAAAATATTCAAATCTTTGGGCGAAGTATTCACATATTTACTAAGGTTACGCTACGCTAGACGATTTTATTATTTTTTTTATCTGATCAATACTGTAGATTGCTGGGGAGAGTGGTTTGATGACTGTTACCTAGGACCCTCCGAGTTGTTTTTTAGTTTCCAGTACATTTTTAAATAAAACTGTTTAACATAAAAATGTATTTTCACTCATTTCATTTCACATATTCGCTTTCAATTACTTTCAAAGCTTTGTGATTTGTCATGAATGTACTCTATTCTAATGAAGAACTCGAAATCTCGATGAATTAATCAATTTGATTACAGTAAAAAATTCTTAAAAGAGGTAGAGGTTTGTATGAGGGGTGCCATACAATACCTTCTGGAGATATCTATATATTTTGTGATATAATATGAATAATACTCAAGTTACAAAAAAATGAGCGATATTATACGTGAGTTCACCAAAGTAGATCAAAGTCCTATGTCGCTTACTACCATTTCTTGATAGGATATACTTGTTTCATGGCATTTTCGCCATTTTGTGAAGATATTCAAGATTATACACCACAAAACCTTCATTAATGGCAATCAAATTCAGTTTTCTCTAATTGATGAAATGGGTTTGGATATTTTTAATAAAAATTTGCTGACCTCATCGAGCTGAATTCCTAGGGAAGAGGGTGGCAAAACGGGATAGCGGGTAAGATGGTGTACCATGACACCTGTCCATTGGGGTGATGATTTCCCCGTCTTGCCCCAAACTGAGTATGATAAGGATTATATTATTTGGTTCACATAATAGCCATTTATGATATGAGTGTTAAATGTAAGGTTTCATTTTGTGAGTGAAAATGTTTGCTTAAAGAGCATAGCGAGTTGAGCAATTTCAAGAACAAAATCAAACTTACTTTTGACACAAATATCATACAAAGTTTTTTGTACAAATATTGTAGCAATATAATTATACTCTTTTGCATATATTTTCACCAACACCTTTGTACATTTCCTGTAATCGGGTGAATGCCTGTAGAAAATAAAGTGCTATCTATTTATATATCTATCTACTAAATTTTTATTATGAAGTCGATACAAACTATGTGGAAAAAGTAAACAGATTAGTTTGGAAGACGCCGGTTCAAAAATACTCAGAAGTTTCAACGAAATATTTTAGTTATTCGGAATCATGCACGTTCTTGGTGAAAATCAATAGTATTACGAAATGAAAATGAACTCAAAAGTTTTTTATGGTGAAACTCGGTGATATAAAACCTCCAAATTGATTTCCGACAGACTTTATATGCGAGTTATAAAATTCCGCATAATTTATTTCTCACCCTACAAACAATAAAATTTTGTTCATCTAAACTGCCCTAATCTGTAGCAAATCCCCGTTTCACTGTTTACATTATCTGAAAGATAAAATTTTACGGCATGCGCCTCTGGCTTCTATTATGAATAATTCTCCACAAAACCCCCAAACGAATTTCCATAGATATTGTGGAGTTTCATAAAATGGTCTTCACTTTGAAGCGACGCCATAAAATTCATTTGATGAGAACGAATCCTACCGAAAGATATTATAGTATTTCAATCAAATTCGCAAATTAAACTGCATGAATATTCATTTGAACTTCCGAATTTTTGCAAATTGAAATCTTTTAATGACTCTTTCGCATTGTCGCTCGTACCCGAAAACTGCGGAATTGCAGAATTTAATTTGTTTTTTATTAGAGTGATTTGTTGTGTGCATGTTCGGAAAATTTACCAGAAGTGGAAATGTAAAGCGGGCACAAATTGCGTATTACAGTTTTTTTACTCTGACGACTGAAAACAGATTTTTTTTAATCATTCTATGTTTTTCTATTCGAATTCATATTATTGAGAAGGAAAAATATTCAAATTGATAACTTTAAATTGATTTATATAAAACCACGACCCGTGTTAGGAATCACACATTATTTCTTAGCTCGCACAAGTTTCGACTTCTGAGGGTTGTCGTTCGTGGAGGTGCAACAGCTGGTTAACGGAAAAAACAGAAACAGATTGACTCAGCTCCGCACGTGCAGAAAAACATATCTGATTTTTTTTTCACAGGGTCACATCAGTTTATTTATGGGGAAGATTTTCACTTTATCCGAAGTGAACACTCTGAAAGTTGGAAGGACTGTTAGTTTCGTACCCCAAAACTCACGTTACCATCCTGGAATGTTCAGTTAGGTGAGAAAAGTGCTTGTTATGGATATATTATCTCAGTTTATAATTTCCTGTAGACCAAAATCAGTGGATTGTTGCCAAGACATTGATGGATTCATTGATATTTATGATAAAACTTCTGATGACCTTTATAAGCGGAGTGTTTGAGTATAGATAGATAGAATGATATCCGCCGAGGCAGATAGAAATTCAAGTGATGGAGAGCTGTCTGGAAAGAACTGCAGCCTGGAAAAACCTCATTGCAGCCTGGAAAAACCTCATGTGCAGGTGGCAACTGAAATGGGACAGTGATCTCTATGGGACACGGAACCATCGAATAATTTTCAACATAGAGAACTGAGTTGACCGACTCTTTGGAAAAGTAGATTACTACCTCACCTATGTTCTTTCTGGACACCACTGCTTTGGTAAATACATGTACGACAGAAGAATATTGTCTGCATGCCCAAAATGGAATATCTAAAAGGAGAAGAGACCTCATCGAACTAAGGAGAGGAAACGTTGGAATTGAAGTATCTAGTTTCTTGTTTTGCTAGTCCTTTGGATATATCATGGGTCATGTACTGAAGCAATCGGAGAGCGGTTTCCAGTACTTGGCACCGAAAAATGTGGAAGGGCTTTCACTCGGTGAGAATCCGAAACAGCCCCCAAAAGAAAATATCGATATTCCAAAATACAAAAACTACATTTCTAACAACATCTCCATAGATTATTTTTCATAAAAAATAATGCTGAAATCTTTCAAAGGGAGAAAGAAAGCAATTCATTTCAAAGATATGTAGATCATGCCTCATTGCCTCTTCAGCACCAATCTGGATAACATTACAAGATGAAGCACCCATTTCATCCATAAAATTCCTTGTAGGACGAAATTGCAGTAACGTTACAAATACAAGTGGTATAAAAAATTAAAAATGTTGATTCCCATCAGTTCACAAAATCAGATCTTCATTTACGATTGATTCGAATCTACCCAAGTTCTTGATGACAGTACGTGATGACATTCATTTGCTTATCTGATTAAATCTTAGCCATAGAAATCTTGTTCAAATCGAATAAAGTTTACTGTTACAATAAATTTAATTTCGAGAAAGAAAGGTTTTGACTTTCAATAAAAAAAATTGGGAATTTTCCGAAGAAAAGAAGAAAGTAATCGATTTCAAAATGAACTTTGTACAAAGATCATGCAAAGAAGTAACTTTCAGACATAAACTGTGAGAGAAATCCTTCGAATCGAAACAACTTCTTTTATATAAACATTGAATTACACGAAATAAAAAACACTTTTGAAAATAACTACTGGATACTGAATTCCACAAAAACAATAGCAAGATTTTTCCTGATGAGATTTTCTTCAAACAGTTCAATACGTGATGACCAATACAATAAGTAAAAAATGGAAAGTTTGAAGAATACATCTCATTCATAGTTTCTTCATCAACCATTATTTCAATATCTTTGTTTTCCAATCAAGTGATGAGAGTTTCATACATTCAGAATCAGTTGAGGATGCCATTCACAACATCTTCTTGAAGGGTTATCTTTATGATGAACAATAAGGCTAGTATCATAAGCAAAACACAAAAATTCTCCCTTAGATAATTATTGAAAATTTGATTGACATAGATGATAATTGTATGGGACCAAGTATGAATCCCTAGGGAACACTTTTTCAATTATCGCTATTACAGAGAAGACCTCAGTTATCTCTCCATCAATAATTTACTCGACTTTTACATCCATCCTCCTGTTATAAAAATAACTTTCGAATCATCTCTTGTGTATACCAAGTATGTCGTGGTTTTCAAGCTTGTCCAGAGCATAACATGGTTGATGGTAATCAAAAGTCTCGAAAAGATCACAAGAAAAGCCAGAGAGGTACTCATTGTTTTCAATAATTCTCTCGACATGTTTTAACAAGGTGAATGTTACTTCACTCGATGAATATCCGAAATCATATTTGTTTACTACGTTTTTGGATTATTGTATAGCTTGTCTGAAGTTTGCTTTGTCACAGTCCTTAAAAGTTTCGTCTTCACTGTCATTTTACGAGGGTGGTCCCAGGAATACCCGGCCTGACCTGAAGATGACAGTAGTTGTTCAAAAAATATCACTGTATCAGAAAGAACAATATATCGAGCACATTTTTCAAGTTTGGAGACGCTGCGTTGTTCAGTATTTGTTTGGTAATCATCAATAGCCAACGCTTTTGGTAAAAATGGAGGAAATTGCTTTACAGTTTTCAACAGTAAAATATCAGTTAACAGAGTTTCGATGAGGCCTTACGAGCTGCCAAGATGGGCATCGCAGTGATCGATCAAATGAGTAGAAAACCCATAAAGCGATACTGAATGATCGTCGACTGAAAGTGCGCGAGCTAGCAGACTCAGTAAGCATTTCAAAAAGTGCGGTACATCGTTTATTATCTGAAAATTTGGATATGTGCAAGATGGATGCCGCTCACACTCGAGCAAAAACAGTGTCGTGAAGATTTTTCAATTGAGTGTACAGTGGAGTTCCACAGAGACGAAGCAGAATTATTGCGTCGTTTCACAACCATGAATTAAACAGGCTCCAAAGAATTTGAAGACCGTTTCGTTTGCAGGCAAGGTCATGATATCGATTTCTTGGGATGCGCACAGAATAATTTTCATTTACTATCTCAAAATACGTAAAACTATCAATGGCGAGTATAATGCAAATTCATTGCAACGTTTGAGTGAAGAAATCAAGCAAAAACGGCCGCGTTTGGCTACGAAAAGAGTGTTTCATCCAGACAATCCACCAGTTCACAAATCCATTATCACCAAAATTAAAGATTTAAATTTTTAATTGCTACCTCATACACTCTATTCGCCAAATTCAGCCACCTCGGATCATTTTCTGTTTCTAAATTCGAAAAATTTTCTCAGTGGTTAAAGATTTATCAACCATGAAAAAGTGATGTCGGCGGTTGATTTCTATTCCGAAGAGAAAGACAATTCTCATTATGGAAACGGAATAGGAATTATCAAACGTCTCAAGGAAAAGTGTATAGAGCTGCAAGGAGATTGTGTTGGAAAATAAATTTATTTTTTTTCTAAAATTTCCGTGTTTTCTTCATTGGGCTGCATACTTCTGGAACTACCCTCGTAATCTAATTCAACTTCACACTTTCTGTGAAATATCCTTTTCCATACCAGCAACGGTATGATCAACTATTCAGTCTCAAGGAGCGCATTCCGCTAACACGAATAATATGACAAATGTATCAGTTACTGCAGTGACATAAAACACATACTTTGTCTGAGCTGTAACCCTCGACGTTGCAATTCTGCTACGGGAAACAAATCTCAAATAGTTTGTTGGCCGTAAAACCCGCTCACTTCTTCGGTGTGTATGTGTTCGCGACATGTGGAGCTCGTTGGATAATCCCTTGGTGATATTTCCAGCGAACGAGTGCAGGATTTCGTAGGAGTAGCAGGAGAATCTGATAATTGTCTAGAACATATTTAGCAGAGCTGAGTAGTGATAGTTGTGTATGTTTTTGACATGCCATTATCAACTGTCTGCTTTAGGCAGAGTGCTCCAATACGTTGCAGGAATAGGTCAAATTATTTTCGATTTTTTTTTCAATAATGACGGAGATATCATATTTTCTATTCCTTCTGGTTGCTATTATGAAGTTTAATGCCTACAAAGGAGTGAGCTCTTTGTGAGATTGACTTTTTCAGTATTACTGGGTTTGTTAATTTTTCGTAGTGACGTGTAGGGTATGGATGATCACGAGCTTTCGCTTTGTTTGAACCAAAGTGGTATATCACGTTCGTACTGAAAGAAAACAATTGTCGCACATCAAAAGTTCCACACTAATTATATACACGCTGACTTTGTGACATTATCAGTTTGAGAAATCTTCTCTGCAATATTTCCAGAGGTTTCAACCGAATTATATATCGTGAATGGATTTCAACAAGAGCCGTTTATAAATGTTTCAGTTCGTTGAAAGGCAATTAGTTATCTTTCGAGAACCCGAAATGATTTTTTGAAGTTTTTTCATTATATATCTGATGAGATAATCCCATTTCAGATTTGTGTCAATAAATACGCCTAAGTATATCGATTGTTCAGCAGACTAAATTGTTAGTGTATGGTTTCACAATATTGAGGTAGCCATAAGGAAAGGCATTCAATGCATTGCAGCTGAAAAGTAAAATGTTTCTTTACTCCACATTCACTGTCATGAGTCTGTTATCAAGCCATAGTTTCAATGATTGGAAATCTGTCTCTAACTTTTCTTTCAATTCGTACCAACTGTCCGCCTCATGAAATATTGCGGTAACAGCCACATATCTTATTATGGTATCTGCACTATTCATTTTGTATATTAGGTTGAATGAAGGTTTATATATGGGTTGAATAATGAAGGACCAAACACTTCACCTTGGGGAATTCCACATCCAATTTCTAACGGCCCATTAGTTTTACCTGCTATTCTAACAATTCGTTTTCTGTTTTGAAAATACTTCCAAACATATTCCTCTGATTTCATTATTGTTCAGTATTTGTGATAGTTATTGGTGGTCTACCGTGTCGAAAGCTTTTGTTGAGTCGATATACTCGGTAAATATGCAAACACCTTCCAACGAATAGTGATCCACCTAGATGTGACGATTGTGATGCAGTTCAGAGTGTAAACCACATCATAATTGAATGGCCCAAATACAATGTTCAACGATCTAATCAACAGTTCCCGAATGGCATTAGAAATCTCCTTGGAACAGAATTTCCCTCAGAAAATTTGTTTGGTTGCCTCAAAGACATAGACTTATTGAATAAAATTTAAATATGTGTACACATTTACTGTTTTAGTATTTATCATTATTATTATTATTATTATTATTGTACTGATCCGTCGCTGATCACCTTTCAGGTGGATGCGACTATGTTTTCAATAAAAAAAAAATGGTGTATTTGATTATTTGGATCAACAAATTGATGGATAGCTAGTCTTGGGAGTGTCAGTTTCTATTTTTGAGTTTATATTTAAATACAACAGCTTCTTCGAGTCCTTGAGAAAGCTATTGTATAGCGAAACACGTGTTGAGGTTTTGTAAACTATCGAGTTGAAATCTCACAATGAAGTGTGACTTGAATGAGTAGTGGATTTCCATCCATCACATAAAGCTTTTTCCCAAAATACCGATCTCTCCAAAATTTTTCTTTCCCAACCTCCAGATATCCCAATAAATGAATGAATACATGATTTATTTTTTGATAGATATACAACTCCATCACATAAACATATAAACGCATTTTTTATCTATACATGTTAGCAGTGTCTTGCTGTTTGAAGATTTTTTGCTATCGAGAGAATAGAACAAAGAATTTGCATCAAATTTTGTGTAAAAAATGGAATTAGGCGTGTGAAAACACTTGAAGTGGGTGAATGTACTTTCAGATAGAAAGGTTCAAAAGAGACAAAATTTCTACAGAATGTCGAGAAGTGAATGGACGCCCTAGCATACCAACAATCGATGAAAATACTGTAAGCATCGCTCAGGTGACGAATAATGGGTATATGATTATTGCTTGTTCGTAATTTTTTGGCCAAAAACAATACCGAAATCATGCCTAGCTACCGTTTCCATCAAATTTGACTCCATGTGACTTTTTTCGTTTCCAAGATTGAAAAGACCCATGATTGAAGAGATAAATACTGAATCGCTAAGGAAGCTCAAGGATATACCAAAAAGTGCATATCAGAACTGCTTGATGGATTGAAAAAAACGCTTGGATTAGTGTTTCAGTTATATTCTACTCGTGTATACAAAAAGAAAGTATACACGAGTTTGAATTCGCAAAGGTATCGCCACTTTTAAAAAAAGGAGACAGATCTCTGGTTAGTAACTACAAACTAATATCAATCATACCCGTTTCAAGAAAAATCTTGGAAATGTTTTTGAAAAACAGCCCAATGAACTTTTTTATCACAAACAATTTTATTGAGTGAACATTACTATGGATTCAGAGCAGGTAGATCGACAGCGGATGCAGTTTGAAAAATTGTGAATCTAGTAATCGGGGGTCTTGAGGTGTGATATCTCTGAAGCATTCGACTACGTCTCGTACGATGATCTTTTCAAAAAGTTGGAATTTCATGGAGTGAGGGGGCTACCACTGAATTTATTTCAGTCATAGTCATTGAACAGAATCCAATCTGTGTGTGGATAAAAACATTCCTGACTACAAAACTATCAAGAATGGGGTACTGCAGGGATCCGTTCTGGGGCCATTGATATATATTTTTGATATTTTTCAACGACTTCAGTCATTTTATGTCACCAGGTGAATGTATACTTTTTGCAGATGACACAATTCTAATAATATCTCAAAAAAACATTATCGAATTAGCATCAACTATTGATGATACTCTGAGACACGCGTCTCTGTGATTCTCAACAAATCAGTTGAAATTGAATGATAGCAAGGTCTTGTTTACAACCTCAATTACTGAAACCATTGAAAATGGCGACGATACTGCCAAAGTACTAGGACTAACACTTGACAGGACTTTATCATAGTATGCACACATTGATGAACTGAATTTTAGGCTAGTACCAGCTAGCTTTTCGAAAGCTGAATAGAGTATTGTCTCTTGATGCCCTGAGAAATGCATATTTTGCCTTGTTCCACTCTCATATGAATTATGGCATAGTTTTGTGAGGTAATTCCTCTTACTTCACAAAAATCTCCAGACTTCAGAAGGAAGCAGTCAGAATATTGATGAATGCCAATTATAGAGATCACTTCAAGTCGCTTATCAAAAATAAAAGGGTATACTACCACTACCATCAGCATTTATATATAGTCAATTACCTGAAATCCATATAAAAATTAATTGAATGTCAATCTTTACAATCCCCTTCCTAATTCGTTCGGAGTGATCAAACAAAGCTCCTTCAGAAACAGAATCAGAACTTTTTTCCTGGAGAAATGTTTTATAGTACTCAGGATTATTTTTTCAATTCAATTGTGCTTATTTGGATTTTAATTTTATTTTATGAGATATGTGAAGCCCATGTTTATACAAAGATAATATTTGTTTTTCTGGCTAAATATTATAATGTACATAATTATCTTTTGTTTCATTCACAATTTGATATTTTCAAATAGTTTCTTCCTGTATTCGAACTGACTTGCAACAAACATTCAACTATGAAGTTTATTCTCAAATGATTGTACTCCGGTTTAGTGCTCTTGCATTATATATTGATTATTCCTATATATTTCATATGTCTTGTGGGAAAAAATAATATTAATGTTATTATTGAATAAATATATCTATCTTTCATATCTGAAAGGACTATCTTGTAGGAAACAAAATAGAAATTGTAAGTGAATATTTTTTGAGAAAAATTTTTCTTATTTTTTTTAATAGACGGCATATCACTGTTGGTTTAGTTTTTTCTTCCTTCGAGTTAACTCAATAACCACGCCTCTCCACACAGATTTTTTAAAAAATCATTTTGTACAAATATGTGAAGTCATACTTCTTCTATTGTTAAAATATCTACCTTTGGTTCTTTCTCCTTGAGAGGGACTGAAGTTCTGGAAGAAAACCGTCTTCTGTGAACAACACTCCACTGATTCCTTTAAATGGTCCATTGGGATGCGCTTTCTCCTCGCGATGTGTTGACGCCAGAGACATGAGGTAGATAAGCTCTTGCGACCTCCAAAGACGTGTAACAAACCCATATTCTCCGTGTTCCATAAATTATAGATAATGAACTGCTGTCGTCGACAGTGCGTTCGATTATAAAACATTAATTACACCTCTTGTCTGCGCTAATTTCTACTGAGCTGGAATCCTTCATAAAGACTACATTAAATTTGATAAAGCAGCTTTGCCGGGATATCCTGCCGTGTTGTAGGCCACCGCAAGTAATTTGCGCTGTCTCTGATATTCAATTGTCGACATTCCATTCACAGTATACAATTTGTCGTGAATGAAGTCGGAAACGTATAGCGAGAGATAATATAGGTATGAGAGCCTTTGGAAATGTTCATTTTGGAAATTATACACAACAAAGAGTATTTTGAGGTTTGTTTGGTGTTTTTTTAAAGAAGCACAACGGAGACAGAAACGTTTTCAGGGTATTTGCGTTCTGGACCAGATGGTGTGCACATGATTAAACGGATATCGATAGAGATCCCAGCGAAATACAGCTATGGAACTGCTGAGAGATGAATGTTGCCAATAATCCTGAGTTGGGCTTCGACCGTTCACAAGATGCAAGGTTGTACAGTTGATCATGTAGTCATTTATCTAGGCTCGCGATTGTTTGCTGCTGGAGAAGCCTATGTAGCACTTAGTCGTGTAAGATCTTTACACGGTATTCGGATTAAAGAACTTGATTGCTCTAAGTTAACAGGAAATACCCCATGCAATAGTGAAGCTTTAAATGAAATGATGAGATTGCGGAATGATTCGTAAGAAATAGAAACTAATTGATACATCGAACTAAAAAATGAAAAATAAATAATAGTTTAAAAAACTAAAAAAACACGCTTTTATAGCTACCCAAACTAAAAAATAGAAAGTAATTTTCAATTACAAAGAGTTTATATTATGGTAGTAGAAGGCAAAACAATCATTTATAGTCAATCACCTCAAAATAAAATTATAATAAAATTCAAGTTATTAACAGAATAA
>WOGR01008984.1:0-11563 GCA_015342045.1 Leptinotarsa lineolata | reverse complement strand
AAACATTTACAAATATTTCAAATATCATTTTTCTTCTTTTTATTCGACAACTAATGATATTGACTATTTTTCCTCTCTCTACAGGAGGATTACAATTGCTATCCAATATCGCAATATCACAATAAGTTAAGCCCGGTGCAGATGCAAAAGATGACAACTGAAACAAATTTGAGAATCTATTGCCCAATTTTATGATCTACCGAACATAAAGAATGAAATCGAAATTTGGCAGCAATTGTGGCACGATAAGCTTAATCTAACAAATGTTACAGTTGTTGATGTCTTAAAAGAAACAAATTCCTTCTTTCCCGAAATGGAAAAATCATTGAAAATTTTGATCGCTCTACCATGCACGACCTGTACAGTAGAGCGATTCTTCAACAGCCTCAGAAGACGGAAAACATGGCAAAGAAGTACCATAGCAGAAGATCGCCTTAATGGTCTGGCCATAATGAGTGTACACAGAGCTATAATAAATAAAATCTAAACAATTTTAATGATAAAGTGGTTGAAACTTTTGCAAAAATCCCCGTAGGTTATGTTTTAATCAAATATTATTTTTCTTAAAATAAATAATCATTACTATGTTTAAGTTTGATTTAGTTATTGTGCTGTCGAGGGCTTGTGAAGTTTTAGAAAGACTTCCAAAATGTTTCGTGGCTTCATGGTTTTGACTGTACCAGTCGGATTATATTTTTTATCCTCCATAATATTGCCCCCCCTTAGTCATAAGCTGGCGACGCCCTCGAAAATAGTTATTACTTTTGCATATTTATTTCCACATTTCTTTTCATGCAACATGAATTTGATCAAAAGTAGATCAGCTTTCAACTTCTTAATGTTGATTTTTCGACCTTAGGCACAATCTTCTGCACACATTTCAATGTAATCTTCTATTTCGTCTCTTTCAAGTACATATTGGAGACATTTGAATTTTTTTCATCGTTGTATTGTTGCTGCCCACAAAAAATTTTCAGTATTCCACAAAACAATATATATCAGTAGGTACTTTTGAGTTTTACGTTGTTTTAAAAAAATTTACGTTAAAATACCTCAAAATAATCAAATAAACATATTATGAGTCATCAGAAGAAATGAAATATAAACTGGCGCTCCGGGGCTACTTGATTAATTCCAGTGTACCCAGGAGACTCTATTTAGACTTTTCCACAATTTTTATACTAGGAGCCTGTTTCAAAATGATGGATTCGAAAATATTATTCGGAGTTGAAAGAGTAATCAACTCGCATTAATCAAAATTTAGTTCAATTCCAAGATAATTTAAATATTCAATTATTTTTTCTAAATCCTTTCGAACAGTGTTTTCATCGCCAGCGATTGAGCCATCGTCCAAATACCAACAATTAAATTCGGATGATAAACTTCTAGTGAGTTCATCGATGAAGTAATAAGTCTGCGACTTTAGCATTATTTTACAATCCTTTGGATGAATAGCCCTACTCATTTGATATCTGTTTTGATTCATATGTTCTTAAACACTTGCTTGTATCGGAAGATGTATAGAAAGATACACTTATCGACTGACGTGTTTTTTAAAATTTTATTTGAAGCTGGTACTAGACAGAAAACACTCGAAGTAAGCTGCCGTTTCTATTTTATTAAAAAATGCCACGATTTTTGTTGAAACGCGACATACCACAAAAATCACGTGCATAAAATCGGCCTGAGGAATTATTGATCCAAGCCATTACTACTAAAGAGGTCAGTGGCATATTTGTCTGATGAAAAATTGCCCTTTTGGGCTACAGTTTCTAGAATATACGGGGGCTGTTAAAAAATATGAACTCCACTAAATATTACTCTTTTGGGCTATAGTTTCATCTAGTATATACGGGGGCTGTTAAAAAATATGAACTTCACTAAATATTGCTCTTTTAGGCTATAGTTTCATCTAGTATATAGGGGGGCTGTTAAAAAATATGAACTTCACTAAATATTGCTCTTTTGGGCTATAGTTTCATTTAGTATATACGGGGGCTGTTAAAAAATGAACTCCACTAACATCATTATTAACACTCAATCAACGAATTCAAATAGAAAATAGATTATATTCTTGCACACTTACTAGTAATAAATTCAATTTAGAATGACATCAACACAGCGAGGGGTACTATATCATAGCTAAACGACCGGGGTGAATCTCGTTCGCCGCAATTGTTATTTTTACAAAAGGCCGAGGCATATGCCCGGATTAACTTATTATGTACGCATCAGAAAATTATTTATGGCTCCGAGAAGAAATAACAATGCTGTTCGTGAGATTATGTACTCGAAACGGTCATTAATAAAAAACCGCAGCGATTTGAATAGGGAATTGGGAGTATTTTAATAGGATTTTGTGGTATCTTGATTAACATTCGGTACATAGTCAGCTGGAATTCAAAAAGAATGAACCTTCATTAATGTGATTTCATGGGGTGAAAATAAAAACGCTTGAGAAGATTTTTATGAACTACAGATGAGCCTAGTTGATTTTCAAATTAACATGCAATAGCTCAATTAATTGAGGAAGAAAACTGAAAGATGCTAATTATACAGTGTGAACATGAAAACTCATCATTTTTAATACTTCATCAATTTTTACTTTTAATGAAAACGGAATCTTATGATAACTCGTTCAATTAGTATTTCAATTATCTATCCAAAATTGATTAACATTTCATTCGAATGCGCCATTCTTTTCATTAGTAGAATATATCCTTATTGGGAATTTAAAAAAAAAGGAGAAAAATATAATTTACCTCAATGAACGAAAGTAATGTTTTGTATTTACTTCTTGATAATAATGAAGTCCAACAGACTGTTTCCTTTCCTTTCCTTCCTTCTTTTTCTGGATCTGGATTTCTGAGGTACAACAATTCAAATATCTTTGAGATTTTTGACAGCAACCTTTCTTCTTCACCCCAGACTACGGAGGTATCATCAGGATATCGTAGCCTGTAGTAAGGTCAGACCGGTGGATGTTCTAGAACTCGTCCTTCGAATTGTTTCATGTAGAAGAGATTTTGCATTCCTCAGTAGGTGATCCGTTTTACTCATTTAATTGGCCGCTATGTGAACGTTGATTGTATTTCAACTGTGAAATTATCGATTCACACTTACGTTGAAAGTCAAGAATCCGGTTGGTATTCATAGGAGCCAACAAGTGGTTGAGAAAATAACGTTAACCAAATTGAATTTTTCTTATGAAGTGCATTAACAAATTGTGAAACATATCATGTTGATGTCTCAACATATACATAGTGAAGGAAAGATATGTAGCAAACGACTTAACTCACTATCTCACTAGCATCCGCTTTTATATATACGTGAACTGTCAAGTCAAATATTTTATATTCTGTCAACTATTTTCCCTAGCATGAAATATCAGAGAGATCTGATATTTTATGCTAGGGAAAATTTTGTTCACGATTCGCTGTACTCAATCTTCGATTGCGTATAGACGAAGTAAACGATATTGTGCACACTTGAAGTTGCCGACACCCTCAAAAGCCAAAAAAAACCATGAAAATGAACTAGCTACCAACTAGTCCACGTTGACTCTAGAATTAGCGGTTTGTATTGGATAATTGTTACTGATCGAGTTTTATGATTGGCTAAAGAGTCGTGAAATTAAATTTGGAGTCATGTTACGGTGACGAATAAAAATCGAGGAATGCGGGTATGGTTATCGCCGTCGTACAATCAATGTTCAGTTCAGGAACTGATCGCGATTTGAGTGTTGAAATTCGATATTGGCGCAGTTATAATTACTTATAAATTTTTGTTATCTGTTCAAAATGTGGCATTCTTGGATGGACAAGTACTAATAGTAATAACAAGTGTGATAACAACGCAGACTTTTTCAGTGTAGTGATTCCAATAACGATGGTGACCAATGCGAAAAAGAGATGATACCAGTGAATAAGATTCGAATACATTTCAATATTGAAACACATGTTTCAATGTATATGAGGAGGAAAACTAACCATTACAAGCAACAGATTTGACCGAAATTCCTTCACCAACTGTTCGTAAACTAGTCAAAAACAAACCTCATGAACGCAAGCCGCGATGTGATACAGGATTACCAAAACCATTAGATGTTCATCTAATGAAATCATTGAGAAAAATACTGTATAACTGTTAGAAAACCAATGAGATTCCTACAACTAAAATCATAAGGAAGAAATTGAATACTTCCGGCCATAACGTGAGCTGCTGTGACAAAACTCTTCAGAATTGAATAAAGAAACCATGATTTTAATTTGAAAAAATGAACAAACGTCAAGCAGTTATGGAAAGCAGACGAGTAGTGGTATTGCGTGAAAAATATTCCGAACAAATAACTAAATATAGACAAGAACAACGGAAAATTTTCTATTTGGATGAAACTTGGTATAACACTCACGACACAGTTACGACATGGTGGACTGATGGTTGGAGAATATGTACGGCTAACATGCCTGCACACAGAGGATCGCGACTGATCATTGTGCATTGCGGAAGAAGTGAAGGATAGGTTGTAAATTATTTGAAATTATGTAAAAAAAAACTTGAGTACTGCAATGTTGACTATCATAAGAACATGGAAGGTAATATTTTCGAGGAATGCTTTGAAAACACATTGATACCAAATTTGGATGCAAATAGTGTAATAGTTCTTGACAACGCTCCCTATCATTTGCGACAGCTCATCAAAGTACCAAATAAAAATTCGACAAAAGATGAAATACAAAGTGTTTGAATGGATAACGATTTGTATTTTGAAGATTACCATATCAAAAACAAACTACTTGAAGTTTTACGTACAAAAACATTTGAAAAATTGTATGCCCTTGAGAGTATTTCTGAAAAGTATGGACAAACCATACTGAGATTCTCCCCCTATTTTTGTGTTTTCAATCCCATCGAGTTGATTCAAGAAAAATCGCCAGTTGCTACACCAAATTATCAAGTACAACGAGTTAGTCCAGGCAAACCACAAACCTCTCGTTGCACTCAGACAGGAGCTGGGCCCTGGAATCCCTGGGACTCAGGTCTGGGAGACCAGGAGGCTGCTGCAATGGAAAACAAGGGTGTGCGGCGGGATCGGAGTGCCTCAACACGACGACACCCCCCCCACCCCAAAGTTTGTAGAGGACATATTCTCAGTTGTCTGATATGAGGGTCTGTCAGGTACCTGGTTCGGCATTTACTTCATAATAGGTCAATAGGTCATCTATTATTCGCATAGTAGTGTATAATGTAAATATATAAGTATGGAGTTTTGATGAGAGTTAACGATATGTTTGCAGTGATATATTTCATTGAGTACCTTTTTTATATTTTTCAAGTTGTTTATCAAACTCAAAATTTCCATTCTATCTAGTACGTACTTTCCAAAATTACGTTCATAGAACGCCGGAAATTGAAACGTTTCATGCAAATGTGATTATGATATTCTCCACTATTTCCAAAACAAAATTCAGACGTTTCTTTAGCATACACAGAAAAAATGTCTAATGGTTTTCTGCATAAATGAAAAAAAAACAAAAACAAACGCGGACAATACTCTTGTGATTTTTATCAACACACCATTCCGATTTGAATGATAACCAAACATAATGCTCTCTATTGAATCCAACATCGCAAATTTCGATTCACCAGCATCCCCGCGATCGAATTGCAGATCGCAAACAAAACGCAAAATAAACTTGTGGCCCTTCAAAAGATCCCAAAATGAAGACGAGATCCGTAATCCGAGTCGCGACATGAGCTCTCAACACCTCTAACAAAAGATCAGCATTAATCGCGCCGAAGTTCCATTCACATTGAAATGCATGTGTCGGGTGTCGGAGAACTTTGAGGGACTCCATTGACACGTACAATATTTGGACAAGCCCGGCGAGGTCTCGCTGAAAACCAGATTCAATTGAAAGACTCATTGTGCCGCGACGTATGCACCCTTTTTAAGTAAGCCGTCGCGGATGTTGCGGCCCTAACAGGATATTATTGGGAAAATAAATAGTTTGGAAATGGCAGATGGCAGTAAGAATCGATTTTCGTTTCATAAATATTTTGTTTCATTCAGAACGTCAGTGGTAAGATTTTTTTATGGAGATGGTTAAGTAATTTTTCCGTGTTACAATGATTATTTATTCATTTATTTAATCTATGGTGATGAAAGGTACAAACAGACACCAGGTCCTCTAGAGTATCTACATTTTTATAAAATTCGTATATCTTCTTAGTAGTAGGTATAAAAGAAATATGTGGGAGCACTTTCGAAAGCATTTGATATTATTGACCTAAAGATAATCGAAAGTAAATTATAATGCCTTGGTTTCTGGGGAAGTTTTTTGTCATGGTTGATGTCATACATGCGTTTCAGAAAAATATCAGTTGAAATCGGAGAGAAAAAATCTGAGTACCATGAAATGGACCTGGGAGTTCCTCAGGGATCGATTCTAGGACCGCTCTTTTTTTTGTTACTTATAAATGATCTACCTGACCATATGAGTTCAGATTCTGTAGTTCTTTACGCAGATGGTACTACATTGGCCACTGACTCAGACAGTCTTGAAGACTTACAAAAAAAACTAAATGATTTAGCAGAAGAATTCATGAATAAGTGTTGAAGAAATTTCCTGATAGTGAATGCAGATGAAACAATTCGTATGCATTTCCATTCTAGGTGGAGATCTGTGACGGGTTTTCGAGTAGCTGTCAGAAATAATACTATTCATCTTCCTGAAGTTACGAAATTCCTTGGAACTTATATAGATACTGAAATGAATTGGGAAAATAGTATTGATGCCATAAGCATAAAAGTGAACACATGTTATTATGCTATATTGCAATTAAAAAATATGTTTAATACCAGTCAACTCATCAATATATAATAATAATAATAATAATCCTCTTTATTATTTCACAATTTGAAAAAAATACAATAAATATTATAAATCAAGGTTTACATATGAAAATAAAGGGCGAAGTTCATTTTCCGTTGTGTGAACACGACAGAAAATATTCTCCCATTCAACCCCAACAAACCTGTGTAATGCTACAAAAAAAATAACATAGTTTGCTAAAACCTGAACCAAGAAAAAAATCATTTTTACAAAATTTGAGGTTATTTGTATAATTTTCTGAATTTGTGAGCATTTTGTGTTCTTATAATATTCAGAATCGGATTGCACAGAGAGTAGATTTGGTAGCCGAATGACCGTCTAAAATATTCCGTTTCAAAGGGAGGTACAGTCAGTAGGCCTGTATTTCTGATATTCAAGTTAAGTACATCTGTACGGCAAGTTATTTTCTTATGTCAATAAGAGGAAACTTGTCTTCTTATCATTTTATAGTAGAGAACAACAGTAGGATGTGATCTTCTATTATTCATATTCAACCACCCGATTTCTTTTAATTTATGAGAAACTCTTTGTCGTCTTCTAATTCTGTAGATTAATCTCAGGCATGAGTTTTGAAGTTTCTGTATCTTTTTCTTATAGAATGTTGTTAAAGCGGGGAGGTAGAGAGAGTCAGTATAATTTAAGACTGATAAAACTAGTGTGTCACATAATGATTTTTCAACTTTAATGGGAAGCAGATGTCGATTACTATATGTCATTTTGATATCACAGTACGCCTGTTGTAATTGTCTATTATTATGTTTTTCGAATCTCAAGTCAAGGTCCATAATTACTCCTAGGTTTTTGCTTCCTTACCCATTTCCAGATGCTTACTATTTACCGTAATATCGATAGAGTCCTCCACTTTTTTACGCTGAAGTCTACTTCCAAACCACATAAATTTTGATTTTTCAGGATTATTAAGTAGGCAATGTTCTTTGGCAGCTTTTGCGAAGGCTCCAAGATCATTATTTATAAGTTTGCATGCATCATCCACCATATATGAAAGGAAACTATAGTAAAGTTGGGTATCATCAGCGTATAAATTGATATTGCAGGCTTTTATTCCAGTCACCAGATAAGAGGAGTATATAGTTAACAGAAGAGGCCCCAGTATAGATCCCTGCGGTACACCTGACTTGAGTTTCAAATATTCAGAGCTCTTATCTTCAAGAACAACTTTTTGCTGCCTTTTCTTGAGATAATTGCCTATTAGCACTCGTGAGTTTTCTGTAAAACCTGTATAATGTAATATGTTAAATAACAAATAGTAATCAATTGTATCGAAAGCACGACTAAAATCGAGTAAAACTAGCAATGTGCAATGACCTTGATCAGTAGCTCTTAGGATATCATCAGTGATATGGAGAAGTGCTGTCGTACAGCCATAACCCTTACGGAAACCGGATTGAATTGATGGTAATAAAGAGTGATTACTTAGATGAGACTTGATTTGTGTTTCCATAGCTTTCTCCAGAACTTTCGACATAGCTGGCAATATACTCATTGCTCTCAGATCTTTGAATCAATTTGGTTATTTCTGCTGAAGTAAACTTAATATACACTCCCACATATCATATAACATCAACATCTGGTGATGCTCCAGCAACTTAAGTAAAATATTTGTTTCCCAAAAAATAATTATTCGACCAGATGAATCGTGTCGAACATATATTCGAAAATATAAAATTTTAACAGTTCCATGTATTTATATTTTCAAATGTATGATTTTATTTCAAGCGGACGACCGGGGTTCGATTACCCGCCGGGGCCACCGTGCTGGGTAATCGCACGTTGAAAGGTAAAGCCTCGTTAATCCATTGCTCGCACAAGTTTGGACTTCTGAGGGTTGACGTTCGTCAGCTGGTTAACGGAACGAACAATTTATTTGCAACATGCAGACAGCTTATCACATTATGAAAGGTATAAAGTTCTTCAATCATATTCCCGCAAATCTGAGAGAAAAACGTGATAAAAACTCTTTCAAATCAACATTGAAAGGATATTTGTTAGATAACTGTTACTATAGTACCAAAAAATTTTCTGATGGAAAATGAAAATCTGTTTGCTCTATGTATGAATAAATGATTTTATGTATATGTGTACAAATCTATTGTATAATGATATTGTAATACTGTTGATTGTGAATGTGTCTACCATCACATGGTTTGTATTTTTTTTTTGTGACGTAACCTATATCATGCTATATGTGATCTGTAACGATTGTTTGAAAATAATTATCAGTTAGTTTTTTCCAAATATTGAAAAACAATGATTTAAGAAAAATGGTTCCTTGATATTAAAAATTAGTGAAGTGAAGTGAAGATAATAATGATGATGCTTCACGGAAATTGAAGAAATGCTTTCAAAACAAATTAGAGTTGTGTTGAATATGATATTCAATATTGTTTAGGTGATTTTTGTAATAATTTTACTCAGCTCTTTGCATTAAGAACAAACTTGGGAAAATTCGAGATGAGTGTGAACATCATTTGTTCTTCTGTGTAGTAATTTTTTCCTGAAGATTAGAGATTTTGATTCGTGAGAAAACCAAACCAAATAAGTTGATGTTTTAAAACGTTCTATGAGTACAAAAAGTTCGATACTGTTATATAAAACGTCTTAGAAAAATTGAACTGCTACATTGATATATTTAAGGCTATATATATAATCTCAATTTGCGAATGCTAAAAAGTCATTCATACTAGCTACCTTCATATTTTTGAAATCATAGTAATAATTATTGAATTTCAACGATTTAAAGGCTATATGCATTATGATGATAATAATTGACATCTATAAGTAATTCATCTGCAAGAACAATTACAGTTTTTGAATGTGAGAAAACAAGGTCTAAAAATACACCATGATTGTTTGGTATGCAGTTCAGTTGATTCAATGCAATAGAACTAGGACTATCATTTACAATCTTTTCTGTTGTGCTTTTTAGGTTTGAGTTTAATATCACACACAAGCAAATATTTCAATTCTGAAGCTTCGTGATTTTTCCTATTTATTCGTTCACAATATATACATGTACTTCAATTGCTGTATAAATTTTTGAAATTTCTTGAATGAACATTATCATTATTATTATTATTATTTAAAAATAAATGAATGGAAGAAAAAGTAGAAAATATCAAGAAATCAACAATGCTGGAATATAAAAAATTTTGAGAGCGTGACAAAATATCGGTTTTAAACTACCATTATCTCCGAACAAGTGTAGTATATAATTGATCTTCCTTACCACTCACACCCATGTCAAATACCCTCCCCGAACAAAGTGTGGCTTATTAAAGCGACTTCTGAATATGGATGTGAAGTCTCGTCCATCAGCGACCATTATTATCAAAGAATAGGAGACGAAACACAATACGGCTATAATAACGCCAACAGAAATAAATTCCAACACACCCCGGAATTTTCCATCACGTGAAAGATTAATATAACGTGTTAATCTATCGGGTCATCCATCATCATTTGTTGCATTTAACTCCCTTGATGTGGGTTCTTTCACACCCTGCTGCACTGATACTCCCTGTCGAGGGCATTGTTGTGTAGGATATTAGTTTTTTATGAGGGTTTTTAAGATATGCATTCATTAGAGTGACAATTGATGAGATTACGGATATGTTCTTGGTGTCTGTTCAATTCTCATAAAAACTGAAGTTATTTTTTTCTGAAAGCGAAAGTATATGAATTGGTTCCATGTTTTGGTGAAACTGAGATTCCAGCCAAATTTTTTGATATAGTATAGACTTATAGTAAAGGCTTTTCCTAGAGCTACGTGGTTTGACAAAATTTTATTTCTGTATTGATTTTTATTCAGGATTGTTGAATTTTGTTGGAAAATTAACTTTTTTCGAGCAGTCGTCCAAAATATCCATCTACTCAAGTTATTATGTTAATTCTTTCATTTCAATTTTCACCTATTATTTTATTAGTTTCAATCGCGTATCTTCAGAATTCTGTTTGCTTTCAAAAAGAAAGTTCATTGCCGAAAATCATCTGGATATTTTTACGACACTGTTTTGTTTACTCGGTAACGCCCCCATCGAGTCGAGTGGAATTGGGACCTATTTATTATCCGGACAATTGCAGTGGTATCGTTCGAGAGTTACTTCAAAGATATTCTTCACCCAGGTATGGATTCTGTTCTCAGATTCGACCGGGAACGATTCTTACTCGGAAGTTCGTACCGATAACTGAAAACCTCCCTGTAGTCACTTCGCCACGAGGTTACACTGTTATATTTTGTCTACCCTTGTGTTTTCTTGTTAATAAATTCAATTATTGGTGAACGTTGTGTGCTAATTATTAATTCACTTATCACCATCCCGACAAGTCTATCCAGAAATGAGAAAGACTATACTTCAACTATTTTCAATATACAAATTGAACTGAGAGCTAACGGCAACAATGTTGAATGTTAGAACTAAATTCTTACCGGGATCATTTTTATTGTATATGCATCGCACTGTAGATAATTGAAAAGTAAGATGATTCCATAAAATTTGCCCCCCGTAACAAGATAGCTTCTGCATATCGACAGAATTTACGATCGAATAAGTGAACCAGTTCGTTAAATACTTTGAAACATCGGTAAACTGATCAACACTTCGCAGGTCTATTATATTTGCGTCCATAAAATGCCATAAACTGTCGTT
>WOGR01008983.1:0-11563 GCA_015342045.1 Leptinotarsa lineolata | reverse complement strand
AGATGGGATTAATTCAACAGATCCGGAAAAATCTTCGAGACATTCGTCAGGGGGAGTGTGGCACTATAGCTATCGACTCATGCCCGAAGTCAGGCAATATTATATATCTTTTTTTAAATTGACGCATGTCATATTTTTATAATTATGTCAATAATCTTTTTATCGTTGAGTAATGTTATGAAAGACAATTATAATTCATGAGTTCAAAACGCATTCCCATTCAACAATTTCAACAATATAATACTGATAAGGGTTAATATTTTTTTCTAATAATTTTAATATGTTCTGTAGACTTCAATTTTTTCGTCAATATATAATCCTAGAAATTAATTGAATTGTTATCAATAATTATAGGATTGGTACAACTGTTTATCTATTTTTCACTATAATATTATTTTTATTTCTTTTTCAAATTTACATATGACCTCTTTCTGTCATTTTATTTATTTTTTTTTCGTATGTCCAATTGGTTTTTTAAACCAGTCTACGTTTTATAGTTGCCTCTGCCTATCTGTTATTATATTCGGGAATGGAGCTCATGCATTATGTTTTCTGTCAACCATTAAAATCAATTTTAATAAGCAACTGCATTTGTTTTCTAGGTTCAAGAGTAAGATATCAAGGAAATGTGAAGCTGTAATCAGCTACAGTACCCCTTGTCAGGGTTGCTGTAATTGCTACAAACAACCACAAATAACAGCTAAAAATGGTTGGTTTTCAAGGTTGGCAGAACTAAATTTCATAATTGGTATGCCATCATTGTTAAAATGTTCATTTCCTAATAATTATTGAAAGGAATGAAATAATCTTCAATAAGTATCTCTTGCCATTTGAGATTTTATATTCCACTAGGAACATTCTTATCTTGAGAAAAAAGTCACAACTGCGGATCTAGCATTGTCAACACTTAACATTATTACTGATTTATCAAAGTCGAACGAGGTTCCAAAGTTGGTAATGGAAATCGGACCAGAGAATGAGCAATACTTAGATTTCCTGAAGAACGGCTTTGAATTAGAAAAAGGTGAAAAGAAAGAAGTTAGCGAAGTAATTGAAGCAAAAACAGTCAACATTAATCTCAAGGTGCAAGAAACGGAAGTTTGGTTTTCCATTGACAATGAAGAATATGTAGTCAAACCAGTGAAAATAACTATTGCCAAAAATAATCAATGTTTTTTGTGGAAAAGAATCAATAAATTTGTAAATTGTCCTTAATGTTTTACTAACCACATGTCAATGGTTTATATGGTTTGCTTATGAATATGGGCAAAATATAACATTCGCCTGTAATGTATTCTCCAATTTGGATTTGAAGATACAAAAAACTACCGATTTGTTGAAAGAGTATGTAAAAGATTCAACGAAAATATCCACTAAGCGCTCACAGCGATCACGCTCACGACCGCAGTTTTTCCCGTTCCACTTGCTTTCGAGCTTAATTGTTTTAAACTCGAGTGTAAATGGATTTTGGGGCGTTTTGAGCGTTCATGCGAACATTACAAATGGCGAGGTTGAAAAAATGAAGTGGAAGTTTTAATGAGGTTACGTAAGCCTCAACAATAAGTTTCAATAATTCCAAGATAACTTTATATTTGAAAAAGTATAACTTGATTTTTTATATATAATTTCAGTGAAGTTGTTGAACAGATCAAATTTGAATGTAATCAAAATGTCTTTTACGGCAATTGGATATTTGTTGATGCGTCGCAATTGTGCTCCAGAAACTACCACATATAGTTCAAATAGAGAGTGGAATGCAACTACAAAATTATAATCATGAAAACCGAAAACTTAGGGCACGTAATATTGATTATGAGGGTGTATTTCATCGTTATTCAAACGAAGAATTCAAAAGTCACATATTGCACTGTAAATTTTGGAAATTTCATGTTGTGGAACTGCTGAAGGAGCATTTTGATCGTTGTGAGCGCTTAGTGGAACGCACGGTAAATTTATGTTACTGTTAGATTCACTTCATTATGTGTAAGTAACTATTCCATTGATTACTCATGAGATGGAATAAGTTAAGAAATTGGATATGAATTACGAATGACAGATAATATTCATGTCATATTTAAGAAAATGCGCCGAAATATTCTGAACGTTCGCTTCGACCCACCTCCTGAGATGGGTCGTTGTGAGCTTGTCGTGAGCGAAAGTAATGACGTCATGAGTGACGTTTTCGCCGCGACCACAACGATCGCGGTCGTTATGTGGAATGGCTGAAAGAGCATTTTGATTGCTGTGAGCACTTAGTGGAACGCACGGTAAAAAATTCAAGTATGCCTATTATAAAAGTAATAATTCACTTCATGAAATATAATAACAATAAATTTTAAAATGGGGAAAGGGAAACTGTTATTTCTGTCTCTCATCTTTTACTTAACTTTTTGGACCTTTTGTTTGTGTTCTGTGTACTGTATACTATTTTCCAACAACCCACTTTTTTGCACAAAATAAAAAATATAGTAGACCATATTAGTGAGTTCGAAAAGTGATAAAGAACTACCCTCACCGTGGTATAAAGATAATAAGACCTACACAGAAAATTCAGACAAGTTTAGAGCAGACAACAAGTTATATTACATATAGGGTACGGTATTGCTTCGAGCAAGTCAGACTGTACCTCCCGACGAAGCTCCTTTTATATTATATAATGAGGCGCACTGGTCAAATGCGCCTGATTAAGAAAGCAACAACCATAACAGAAGAAGTATTCTGTGTCAAAAGATATCTTTTGAGGTTATGAAATAATAAATATTTGTTTAATTGTGCATATTCCCGCTGGTTTTATTTTAAAAACATTTATCACTCATCTATTACTTACATGATTTTAATTTGCATATCGACATGTTAATAAATGATGCAAGGGCCTTATTCAGTCAACAAGGTGGATTTTGTGAGTAAAAGAAATATAAAGTTTTTTTAATTGCAAAAAATGCCTGTTTATTCAGAAAAACATTCATTTTGCTTCAGAAGAACACTTTTCCAAATTGTGTGGATGCCTATTAGAAATTATATTAATTTAATTTTCAGCATATTGGCGAAATACTAATGCACCGATTAGGAGATTACGATGTACGAGACAGAACTCATACTGTCAGCTCCTTCCGCAAAGCCAACAGGACGAACTCATTAGAGACACTCCCATATTCACGTGCAAGTTTGCCTCACAAGAAGGAAATGAATATTTTCTGGCCCTAGCAAATGAAGATGGAAAATTAGCTGTTCACGATATTCAAAGTAATGAAAGGTGAGACTATAGTGAAAGATTCACATTACAATTAAATTATCGGAATATAAATGAAATTTTGGAATACAAGTGAAGTATTGTGCCATAATTCATCGAAGTGCATTTAATAGGAATTGAAGGATTTCTTGAGCTGTCTCTAAATAATTGGCAATGTTGAAACCTATCAAGATTTCAGTGATCCAAGTTTTTGGCTCATCACTAGTAATCATAAATGAGACAAAATTTATGGTCATTTGTTTTCATCTGTCTTGGAGAACTCTGGACCAGTTTAACAAAGACTGTAAACAAGTCTATAAATCAAGTAAAGTCAACTGAATTTCTAGGATTAAACTTATCTGAAAACTAGCTGAAATATACATATTTATGGAATACGTTTAAAAAATCACTGTATATATCTGTTACAGGTTACTGTAACAGATATATACAAAGAAATCTTTTATTTTCTAAAAAGATGAATGCATGCATTGTCATTGTATATAGAACCAGCTTTAAAGAAATATTTATGTAGTTTGCTATTCTAACTCTAGTCTCGATCTACATTAACTTATTATTGCTGTATCATTAAATAAATCCAAATTTTTTTCAAGACACTCAAACTTAGTAATTATAATACCTACCAGGAGCTAGTAATTCACTTGAAATATTCGCTCACGACTATCTGCCTAAACCGAAAATCTATAAAACCTGGCATTGAAATATTTCAGGAGTCCTGTGAATATATTGATAAAGTATTCTACATGTTGAATATTTATCAAAACTAGTAACAGCCCAAGTGAAATTCAATATCTCCTTTTGTTTCAATCTTGTAAAAAAAATTCCATGATTTACGTTGAGGCATGGACCAACATAAATGTTTGTATTTATTCATTTACTTATATATTCTTTAAAAATGTATTATTTTACTGTCCAGAGTTGTTCAATATTGTACTCTGCAATATCTTTCTAAATACTAATACACATTTAACTGTTTATGTCTTCAAAGTTCTTGTCATACTTGGTCTGATATAAGCAAATCCTTACTTGAATAATATTATGAATGTATTTCAGATTCATTGAGTTTTGACTAAAGAGGGACGTCGTAATATTTGGAAGCCCCTTCTTTCCTCTTTACTATCCAGTATTTAAATGAAATCCCATTTAAACTAGTTCAAATGGGTCATGTTAACATTTTTCCCACAGTACTGCTTTCACTTTGTTTAATTTTTTTATTAGGTTTTACTGATGTGTTTAATTCTCATATTTGACACTATTAAGAAAAAAATTATCATTTCTTTGTATAGTAAATCAATCAACATTGATTTTTAGATATGGTGTACATGCACATAACAATGCAATTTTCGATCTGGCATGGATGTTCGATAGAATGAAACTTGTAACCGCTTCAGGCGATCACACTTCAAAGATGTACGATATTGGAAACGGAGAAATCAGAGCAGAAAGGATGTTCTGTGGCCATACAAGATCAGTTAAAACTGTTGCCTTTCGCAAGGACGACTCTAATGTATTTGCAACAGGAGGCAGAGATGGAAATATAATTCTGTGGGATACAAGAACAGAAACCAACAGCTTCATTGGTAGGACGGATGGAATAATAAGCAAGTCACATACAATCAAGGTGTACAAGCCTAACAAATCGAGAATAAAATTTGACACTCCTGCATACTCTAGGATCAAATCTGTCACAGGGTTAGTATTCCAAGAGACGAATACTCTGATTTCTTGTGGGGCCGGAGGTGGTATCCTGAAAATCTGGGATCTTCGTAAGAACTATACGATTCATGACAGGAAAGCTGCTCCGAAAACCACCATCCCCTATCCAGGTGTTAGTGATGAAACCGGATATAGCAGCATCATCATTGATAATGAAGGTACTAAGTTATATGCAAGCTGTCTGGATAACAGTATATACTGCTACAATGTAGGAGCTTACTCCAATAAACCTGTTATCAGATACACAGGCCACCAAAATAATACCTTTTACGTTAAATCTTCCCTTTCAAAGAACAGTTCCCACTTGATTAGCGGCAGTAGTGATAAGAATGCTTACATCTGGGACATCAAGTCATCTAAGCCAATTGTTAAACTAACAGGACATTCATCAGAAGTTACTTGTGTTTCCTGGTGCTACAAAGATTTTCACTTAATAACCTGCTCTGACGATATGAACTATAAACTGTGGACTGTTGAACCCGAGGAACTGCCTGCGGATTGGGAAGTAAATGGTCGAGGAAAAGCAGAAGTATTGCCATTAAACAAGTATGGTAAGTTTTCAACTTCAGGGTTAGAGTGGGATTATGGATCTCTTACACCAATAGTCCTCATAAGTGCGAGGGCGCGTGTTCCAAATATCAAAATTGCTCTTCCAATTGTAACTCAACTAACTTGAGAAGGAATGATTGGTGTACAAGGCTAGTTTGAATATCGAAATTAATATAATTGAACTTTTTGCCACTAAAATTCTGTAGCGACTTTTACTTCACTTGACATAAAAAATATTGGTACAATGAAATAAGTAACTCTAAATTCATGAATTTTGAAATACGATTGCTCTATATGAAGTATTAGTGAATAAGTGCGACAAACTTTAGGAGGTGATTCTGCATGGAAAAATAATGATAAAACTCATTAATACAATAATACAGTTTATTGTATGATTTTCATTATAAAGGGTTTTACAAAAACCGCGACAAGCGTTCATACAGTACCACTTCTAAGGTATCAACGCCAAATAAGGTCAAATAAGTTATCTTTTGATTATAAAGATTTTATTTTGTGAAATAATGCGTAAAAACTTGGTTTGTATCAACTGTAATGTATAACGAAATAACTGTTAATAATAAAAATAATAAGAAAACATTTTTGGGTGGAAAAAAATAAAAAAAATAAAATCTTGCATATTGGCCTTATTTGGCAACTGGGTTTATAATAAGGCCAAATATATGGTGAAATAATAAATAATAATTAGTAAAAACAATAAGAACATTAAAAAACCATCAATTTACTTGAAAATATTTTAATATCTAACAGACTTTTAACTTAAATCAGTTGTAAAATAAGAAAAAGTATAACTTAAAATTCAAAATCTCTATTTAGGAACACCTTGGACAGGCAAAAACCTCTTTTATCTTCTTTACTTAGTCCTACGCCACTCTTCATGAACATAGGTGTCGCACATGTCGGCAATTCTTTCTTCACTGCAAATGAAGCAAAACCAGGATTCCTATGTTTTGCTTACTTTTTTTTCCTTTGCTTATGTTTCCTTTTTTTTCTGCCAGATCCTTTTTCATTGTTACTTTCTTTTTCTCGTCTTCGTTACACTTTTTCGTTGCGGCGGAAAACAAATCTCTAGTAACTTTCTGGGCTTTCGAGTTGATTGCTGGACGGCGTTTTTTAACAGAAACTTCAAATTTAGGTATAGCGAAAAACCCAGACACGGTGAAGCTCACATCAAGATCTTTGGATTTTTTTTCTTTATTTTCACTTTTGTTTGGGCTTTTATTTATTTTCTCTTCTTTTGCTCCGTTATTTTCTGCTGAAGATTCTATATTTACATTTTGTTCTTCGTTGCTTTGTAAATCACTTTCTCGTTTCTCTTCTTCCGCTCTATCATCGTCGGTCAAAGTTTCCAGGACACCAAATTCCTCTTCAATTTCGTCGATTGACGAATCACTCGTGTATAATCCAGACTTTGTATATAAACTATATACAAAGGTTGTTGATTTTTTCATTTCTTCAGGAATTGTGTTAGATAGTATAGTTCCATCATTATGGATTAATTTCTGCCCGTAAATAGATTTAAAACTACTAATTGATAACAATTTTATTTCTCTGGTGTTACAAGTATGAATATTACTAATTTCTATGATATTAATGCAGGACATTTTTTATTTATTTGTTATTGGTACTCTGTTTCTTTGAGCACCAACTAACGGCTGCGTTTGCATAAATGAAACAGTAGCCAGAATAAGATCGGCCATCAACTTTGCATGATCCCCAATCAGCGTCGCTTAAGCCAAATAAGGGTTTGCCACTTTTGGAAAAAACAAGCATAAAGTCTTTTGTGCCTTGCAAATAACGAACTCTCTTAGCCGCTACCCAATGTTCTCTGCCATAGCTATTATTGAACTGGCTCAGGTAGCTAACTACATAACTTATGTCAGGTCTAGTTGTTACTGCTAGAAACATCAGGCTGCTAATGAGGTTTTGGTAGGGAAGATTTTCTGCTTCATTCACTGTTACTTTATCAAGTTACTTTGCCTTCAGGTCCATTGGTGTTCCAATAGGTTTGCAATCTGTCATCTTAAACCTAGCCAAAACATTCTCAATGTATTTAGTTTGATTGGCTGTGAGTTTTCCTTTTTCCTGTTTGAATTGTATTCCAAGACAGTAATTGATGGGTCCAAGATCGTGCATGTCAAATGATTTTGTTAAGTCATTTCTTACCTTTTTAAATGCTTTCTCACTTTTCGAAGCCATATATCAAATCATCAATATAAACGGCTCTCAGTTCGTTTCCTGAATTTGACTTGTAGATACAAGGATCTGCAATTGATGGGGTGAAATCTATTTCCTTGAGCTTTGTGTACAATTTTTTGAACCATTATCTGCCAGCCTGTTTCAATCCGTAGATTGCTTTATTCAGATGACAAACATGGTTTCCATTGGGTATGTGGCAAGCATTTCCTCAGCCTTTTTTTATGACATCTCGATGAAGGGATTTATCTGAGATGATATATTGTAAATATTTTTCAAGATCTTGAGGTGATTCCATATAAATATTTTCTTCAATATCACCATTTAAATAAGCGGTAGAGACGTCGAGCTGGTCTACCTTCATGTCACTTTCAACAGCTCGTGCTAGCAATAAACGAACTGAGCTGAGCTTAGCAACTGGAGCATAAGTGAAAGTAAAATCGATGTGTGGTGGCTGACTGAAGCCTCTTGCTACGAGACGTGCCTTTTTTCGGTTAAGAGTTCCATCTGCTATGTATTTTTCTTTGAGAACTATCTTACAATCAATGATATTTTTCCTTGGGTTCTTTGTTCGATCATCCATGTCATTTTTTAGGTGTGAAATGATTTCATTTTATATGGCTTCATCCCAGCCCGTTGAATTTATGTTGGCACTAAAGCACTTCTCCTAAATAATGCTTGGAATGTCATCAGGATCTTCATATACATCCAACCATCGTGGTTTCTGAATAATGCGTTATGGGTCCTGAGCATCATCAAGTTGAGTTGGTACCTCCGGGATACCTGACTCCCCTGGATTCTCTGATAATGGTTCAAACGATGAATCGCTAGTGTCTATAAAACTGCTGATTCTTGTTCATTGTTGATGTGATCAGATGAAAATGCCGGAGTTGATGTCATTGTGGAACTTGAATTGTGAGAGATTTCAATGAAAACATTTGAATTTGGGTTTTCCTGGTTGGAGCTCACTGGAATATCAGATCAACATTCAACATTAAAAAAATTATCAATAGTGGAATTTCCCTGATTTTCATTAGGAAAATATTTCATAATTTTCACATCACGGCTCACTTCAATTTTTTGACGGGAACGTACCCAAATGCTAAAAGCCTTGAGATATCTCAGAATAACCGACAAAGATTCCTTCTATAATTCGAGGAACAAATTTACCTTGCCTTCCTTTCTTGTTCAATGAGAAAGCTTTTCTTTCAAAGACATCAAGATGCCGGGCTGATGGCGTCTTACCAGTCCATGCTTGGTGCGGTGTGATGTAATTTAGTGAACGTGATGGGCATCGGTTTCGTAAATAACTTGCCGCGTGAACTGCTTCCGCCTACAGAATCTGAGCAGCATTGGATTCTACCATCATGCATTTTGCCTTCTCGAGAAGACATCGATTTAACCTTTCTGCAATGCCATTCTGTTGTGGCGTATAGGGAGCCGACAGACGACGTTGAATACCATGGTCTTTGAGAAACTGATCAAATGCTTGTTTTATGTACTCCCCCTTTCCGTTGTCGGTTTGGAAAAACTTTATTTTCTTGTTGTGTAACTTTTCTACTTCATTCTTGTAGATTTTGAAATAATAGAGCACCTCGTTCTGTTGCTTCATGAAATAAACTCTGGAGTATCGAGTTTTTCACATATGAATGTGACAAAATATTTCGCTTTATATGCTACTTCACTGGATTGATATTTGATGTTTGATAAATTATCTTCACCAATAAATGTCATTAAAGATGGGGGGATAATCACTGATGTACAAATTTTTAAAAGCAATTATTTTCTACTTTGGTTTCATATAAATTACTGTTGGACGAATTAAGTGCCTGTAAAAATTGGTGTTTCATGGCAAGTGAAAATAAAACGTTTTTAAAATTGGGAGAATGCCTAGTAATATTTTTGAAATATTTATGTTTACTCCCAAAACGAAGGGTCCACAAATGTCTCAACGGACCAAATTGTCCTATCAAGAAAGGATAATGCATCATAAAATGATGTTTTGGTTTCAAATCAACTAGGGGAAATATTTTCTTTCTCAAATTAATATACTCGTCTATCAAATTTTTTCAGTACTGAAATGAAATAATCAAATGTCACGATTTTTTTCTTATTCAATTCTTTAAAACAGAGCATAAGGTCATAAGGTATTATACCTTCAAAAAGATCATGACCTATACAAGGTGGTAGCCCTAGTGAGCAAACATGAAAATGATTCAAATTATTCAATGGTGATCTTTTTTATACACTTTTGTGAGCCGTGTTTGATAAGAAAGCCATATTAACATCATTATCGTAGGATTCTTTATTTCTTAATGTTGTTAAAGTTATGGGATCTCTGAAATTGTTCATGTAACAATAACGACAAAAATGTGTATGAATATCAAAACTTTCCACGAACCCACCTATTTGATGGCTACCCAAATTGTCTGCTATTACTGCAATAACAACCTTTCAAACTGAGGTTATCACTTATTTTCAATCCAGAATTTTCTGAAACCATTAAGTGATATCTTCAAAAATACCTTCCTTTGATTTTTGATTTGTGAGACATTGTTTCAATACATTTTCATCTTTAAGCATTCGAAGTGTTTCCAAAACAGGAATATAGAAGAAAAAACAGTCTTTTTCACAAAACCTCCGTAAATCAATTTTTACTAGCTCCACAAAATTGAATTCATTCTTATAAAAATTTTTCCTTTTGAATGTTGATCTAAAATCGCCTGAAATCAGATTATGCTCGATCTCAAATAAATTGAGATTAAAATTTTCCTTTGTTGAACCATTTTTCTTTAAATTTGATTTTATATTCAAAATTAAGTTTTTGTAAATCAGAGAAACCATCTATAATAGTTTTCAAAGATTTATCATATAAGTAAAACTTCGACTGTAATGTCAGGTACATTTTACTCAGTATTATTTTACTTATATTCACTACATCATTTTCACTTGACGTTTCACTAATATCTGAATTTGATGAACTCTCATTAGCCGACATATTTAAACCTTCCTGTTCACTATTCTCGTCTTCCTCATTTCTACATGATTTATTTCGCTATACCAAGCTATTCGCAAGATGTTTTCTATTGAAATGTGACTGCAGATTTGATACATTTCCGAAATTATGAATATTTTTAAATACATGAGACAAAGGACACGAAACACAGTTTCCACTAGTAATATGTTTTTTTTGAGTGAGAAAATGACCGTTTTCTGTCATATGAATGAAACTCACAATTGGGGTAATTACATGAAAATCGTGTTTTATCTCTTGAATCGTCTTCACTAGAGTGAAATCTGAATACATGTTGTTTGAATCCTTCATAGGATTTTATCGAAATTCCACAGTTAGTATGAAAACATACAAATGTTACCCCATTCCAATTTCTATGAAAATATTGATGTAAATCATATTTCCTAATCGATACGCACTTGAAAGAACACAGCAGACATGAATACATTTGTATAACTATATAGATACTTAACTTTGTTTACCTCTCTTCTTGATTCCCAAACACCACACTTTCTACCAACGCACGCTTTAACCTGTATTTTTCAACTGACTTAGTTAAGATACTAACTTGGCTTCAAAGGGCGCGGCGCGGTGTTCAGAAAAGTCACTGATGTACTACTGTCTTGGAGGGAATTTCACAAAACGTATATCACGTAAATTAAACTCCACATGGAATGTTCTGTGATTTAGTTAATTCCACAACGTATTTTTACTCAAATCTTTGGTTCAACCGGACCATCAGCCCAGGCGCACCCGGGAGGGAGAACACTATTCTCCCTCCGGTGCCGGCCGTGGGTCTTCAGGGCTAACCACCCGGTAGACCC
>WOGR01008982.1:0-11564 GCA_015342045.1 Leptinotarsa lineolata | reverse complement strand
CTGTAACCCCATATAATTCGTGTGCACAATCCAAAAAGTTAGTTAGTTTTACTTGATAATGGGCTAAACCCCGAAACCGGTCGTAAGAATAAATAAACGTAGTGGAAATTAGACAAAAAAAAGTGTTTTCATTCATCTTATCAAAGTCAAACAGTTTAAAATCAACCAATTTTTTTGGTCAGTTATTTAAAATTTTTGAGAATGAAACTTTCATCGTTAATTTGTAGATTTGATCCAAATGAGATCAATTAGATGACATCAGGGGTTAGCTTTGGAAATGGATAAATTGTGTCACGAAAACTTAACTGCAAATATTTTTAAAATTCGATTTTGACATTATATGAAAAGTATTCATGACCAAAACTTTTCAACTTTAATCTGTTTGTTATGATAAAATTCTATTTTGTTGGGCAAACTGAAGTTCACTGCCATTTATTTATTTTCCATCCAACTATAAGTGAATGAAAATGGTGAGAAAACTTCTTTCAAATGAATAATCATTTTCGAGATATAGGATGCAGCAAATCGAAAAACTGTGGATAAAATCATAAAATATTATGTATAAAGTTCTCCACTATATTTTTCAGATTGTGGAAGGGGAAAATACCAAAAAAGGGTCTATAAAAATATTCATATTTGTTTTTGGAATGTGTCTCATAATGTCCATACCTATTTTGTTGTCACGTGTGTCGCCATTTCCCAATTAATAGAAACATTTCTGAAGTTCGTAAATAATAACCCCTGACTAATCTTTCAAAAGTTAAAAATTAAAAGAATTTCTCTACCTGGTAAACATTCATTTTAGAGATACCACGGTAAGTAAGGTCAGATGAAGACGCCATCTATGGGATCGACAGAGAACTCAACCCTCGCATATTTAAAGATAAACAAGGCTCCCCATAGGGAAAGCCAAGCTGTCTTCCACTGCAGCTTTCACCGCAGGGAAACTAATGAAAAACCAGATCCCCAAACAAACACAACGCATTTGTTATTCAATACCAGAAAGCGCTGTTTCGATCTGCGATAGGTATCGTATCATCAGTGGTGCTAGACTGAATCACAAATGCTCTGCTCTACTCAAATGTCCCTGAAAGAAAAGCCTGGTCGATGACATCTCCCATTAGGGAAACGACATCTATGGGATATCCCGGTGAGTCATCTTTCAACGCAACCATCAATTAATCAATGATATTTTTGTTTCACTGAAATGAATACAAAATTGCGTAAACATCGTGCCTCATCTTTTATCTACCTTTTGCAATCATTAACACGATCTAAGTAATGCCTGCGTCTTATATTGACTATACATTCGTTTGTAATTTGCTAAAACGCAATCTTGATTAATAAAGTTCCTCGAGATTTGCTGATTATCATTCTTGAAAGGTTAATAGGCAGTTTTCTCTTGCTTCTCATTGATGTGATATTCAGTTAAACACTTGAAGCATCCAATTTATTTATATTTTCTAATATATCTTGCAAAATTTAAACGATGTTCAACAATATGTTTTCTAGACATTATCTTTAATCGCTAATAATTTGTCGTTGGTGTATAAACTGAGTAATAGATTGGTTATAAAAGGTATTACAAAATTCATTCGCACCTTTTCTTGATGTGATGCCCAATTGCAAGTTTTTTGCAAACATCATTGGCCTACACTATTCAAGAGATTTCTCGTATACTTTATTTCAAAATCGGAGTATGACGGAGAAATGGAAACATTTGAAATCATTGAAAACATCATTGAAATATATTCTCAATTTTTGAGCGTAAACTTTATGGGTGAGTACGTCTCGATTATTGCGTTTAATGCCATAGAGATGCCAATAAGATCAAGATGAGGCTATGCCGTGTCTGAGAATCAAAAATCACTCGGACTCTGTTGATATTTTTGGGGTAACAGGTGTCTGGATGCATCTTTAAGGAAAAGGGCACCTACCAAATTTTGTAAAAATTTCAGAAAGAGTTTTGTTTTTCCTTATCCTTCCCATCTAGATTTTGGTGTATCACCATGATTTATTTCCCTACAAATGTCATCCAAGTACGATTTAACCTCGTAGCTATGTTCTCAGCCCCAAGCGCTGTTCCTATTTCGTTTGATAACAAACTGGAGGTATTTCTTATTACATTCGAAAGTGGAAGGGTTATTCTACTATGAAGCTAACTTTTATTTCAAAGGACCCTGTTTTTAAACAGACTGTTTCGATATTTGCCTACTCAGAATTCACTATCATTCCAAATATAATTTATCATACTAACGTATCGAGTAGATGATGTTTTTGGTGAAGGCGACAATGTCAAAGTGGAGCGGTCAATTTAACTAGCACATTCGGTAATAATTATCACTGCACTTTAACATTATCTAAAATTCACACGAATGCCCAAGCTGTGTGAACTCCCAAATTGTCAGGCAATACTTGCTCCTTCATGATATGATGATAGTATATATGTATTATTTAATCATGCTGAGTTCTCTGCTTGAAGTTGGTAGTTAGTTGCAGATACTTTGGATTATATCTCTTCCCAATACACCTCATGTTTCTATTCCAATGCTATTGCTTATGTATTTGATGGGATGTCGACTTGATCGAACATCCCGTTTTTCAAAAAATTCTCCAGTTCCATCAGGTATCACATGTACAATAACTCATAAAATTGTTATCAGTATTTGAACATTTTTTATTTCTTTGAAGAATCAATCATAGAAAAGTACGAAAAATATGTTACATCTCAACTTTCTCCATATTGCAAAATAATCCACTTGTTTCAGTCATAAAGGATGTTGCGCTATAATTTGTTGATACTGACCGACATCGCAATCTGTGATGTCATAGATAATTATCATCAATTTGTCAGTTTTCGATTCAACACTCAACGAAATCCAATTTTAGATGATGTTAAATAGACATGAATAAAGTTTTTATGATACCTAAGGGGACCTACGGCACCCACATTTATGAAAAATTTAAAAATTTCCCTAACTTTCACCCAGTCATGAGCACTTACGCAAAAACCTCTGACCCCACATGAATAAATAAAAGTTTATTATATTTTACATAAAACATGTCGGTTGTAGGTGTGGTTTAACATATATACATAAATAACAAAAATTGTTTGAATAACAATTTGAATATTATTACCAATGTTATGGAAATACTTGTTGATCTCTTGATAAACAGTATATAGCTCATTATGTATTCTATCCATATAAACGTATTAATATTTATTTTTATCGTATTGTTGACTTTCAGAAGTCCTGAATGAAAACAAAAAGTGGAAACTGAAAGTAAATCTAATCTTGGAAATTGAAGGAACAAAATGGATGTGCTAGAAATCTCACATCATAAGGTGAACATACTTTAATCCTTAGGTTACATGAATTACAACTTTTCAGTTTGTAGGTTAATGACGTATGGTTGACGGAAAATGCCTTATTCAATTCAACCCTAACACCATAGCCATTATGAATATTTCATTTTCACTGAAATTTATGAAGGAAAACGATTTTTTTTCTGAAGGCATAAAAATATTGTGTCAGTAGAATTCTATTTTCAAAAATAATTTATTAGCCATGTCATGAGTATTTGCTTTCTCTTTCTCCCAGTTTGCTACCAAACAAAGTAGGTTTCTGATTAGTTTTCTTCGATATTCGTGTTAAATTTTTCTCAATTTTGTTAGAAGTTTTTCACTTTTAGAAATAGTTTGACATAATATAAAAGTGAGAGGTATTAATTAGAGTATTTTCATTGCTTTGGTATATTTATAAGAATTCTGTTTCGTAATACTTCTAGTCTGAATAATATTTCAAGGAAAATTTTCTGACATCTCTATTATTGAACCCTAACCTATTATGATTAACAATCTGAGGATATGAATAGTAATGGCCTCATTTGCATACTAGGAAGGATGATGTTGAGTTCTCGCATTGTCGTTTCATTTCAAATGATGAAATACATTCACAGAATTTTTGGAATAATCAATAAAAAATAACTACTCATACTGATTAGCAATTGATTGTTCCAAAACTCGATATTGTTTCAATGGAAATCGTTCTTGTTCATATTGAAAATCTATTTCGAAATCAAGTATAGGAAAATGTCTGAAATATGTTATAATAACTTATTTCAAAAATATATTTCGGTGTTATACTGCCCCCACAAAAATATTTTGAAAGTATCACCTCATACAATATGAGGTAGAACATTGTTTGCCCAAATAATTCAATAGATTGCCAAATTCATTAACATATTAAATAATATTCAAAAACGAGACTCACAGACTGGTGGTAATAGAAATAGGTAACCAAAAAAAGTTGATAAGTACCAAATATTATGTGTTCACTCAACTGAACAATAATAATGATAATAAATACATATATGACTGAAATCATCTAAAAATTTGGATTTCAAGCAATATAATGGTAATCATGATTTGTTTTTTTTATTTTCTCATGGAATTATAATTCATGTACCTAGGAGATAATCAAGGTGTTTATATTCGAGGGCAGTGGTTCTCAAAGTGTGGGGGATAATTACTCGAATATGTTTTTCCATAGTCATCAAAAATACAATGCTTTTGTGTAAAAACGGTATAAAAACATTCCCATCCTTCACATCAAAAACTAACTTTGTAGCCAACTTGTGTATCTTGATTACATTTTGTATCAAGAAACAACCACTAAAATATATATTATTATGAAGGGGGCGCGAATTTATGGTAGGCCATGAAGGGGGCCCGGGTTGAATAGTTTGAGAACCTCTGTTCTAGGGTAAGGACGTGTAGAATACGAATCCGAAAGATAAAATCCGTGTTTTCTCTTATTTCCAGAGTTACAGCCCCCAAAGCTCCAAAAATTGCAAATCATCAGTTTTTTTGCGAAATATAAAAAAGTATTCCATTCACCATATCACTTTCATATCGTAATTTGTCTTCTTTGATACTTTTTAGTTAAATAATCGATATTATTCCAATAAATGAACAATGGATTAGTTTTCTGGTAATATTCCTCCAGGTCATCAATATACTAGTGATTTTTCGGAAAAAAGCAGTTGTTAACTGCCAAGGACAACTATTCAAAACTCGTATGATTCGAATGTCCATTTCGACATGAGCGATTTACAAAAATCTCAAACATGAATTTGAACGAAATCCCAAATTCAGTCAAAGTAAGAGAGAATTCAATTCTCGATTCAGCTCAATATGGAGTGTTCGCAGCAAAAATACGTTGTACCGATTGCAATGAAAGATGTTAATTGAATTGTGATACAGATATAACAAAAATGAAAAGTTAAAGTGTCGAATAAAAAATCCAAAATTATCAGTTGGAATTTTTGATTTTCCCTCACTCTGATCCAAATAAAATAATATAAAGTACATAATTTTGTTTTCTCATCTCATGCTAGAAATCTTACGTTGCAATGTGGGGCCTCGTTAATCCTCAGCTCGCACAAGTCTCGACTTTTGAAGGCTATCGTTCGTAGATGGGATAGCTGGTTAACGATAAACAGAAATAGTTTAATATAAAAATCTCATGTTTTTTTCAGAGTCAAATCTTTAAATTTTTTTGTAAAATGCACCTACTCAAATGAGTTTTTCTTCTGGTATAACCATTTTTCTCACCTAACTAATAATTGTACAGGTTATATGCATAAGGTGCATTTCTATGATCCTAACTGAAAAGTTGTACAAAAGCATTGTATCTCTGTGCCCGTTTGAAAAGAAAAACGAGCATATTTCAACTGTTTTAGTACATTTGAGAGTATTTGATAAGAGAACCTCAATAATATACTTTGGATATTCTCTTTGATGTCCGACAACATCCTGCATCATACATAATACATCATCAAAATCATTCTGCAATGCATACTCACTTGCTGTATTTTGCGGCATATAATCCAATGTTAATTAATTTTTCAAATCATCTTTTCACTTGATATAGAGTCAAAAAATTGAAGATCTGAATAATGAAGGCAAACACACTTGATTTGAATTTAAAATGATGATAATAACCAGTATTGCCAACTATGACGTTGACCTCAATAACGTAAAATGTAGAGATTCATCATTATAAATTGTCGGAAAAGAAACTATTTAAAGAGTCGAGACAGAGATAATAATAGTATTGGACACTCACAATAATAATAATAATATTCGACACTCACACCACATCATTATTGTGAAAAAAATGGATAATACAAGTTATGAACTGTTATAACATAATCATGATGAAATTGGCTATTACTTTATGAAAATCCATGATAACGTGAAATTAATCTATACCTTGAAATTAAGAATTTCTGTGGAAATCAAGCAGCACTGTCATCAAAAGTTTTTGAATCAATCAATATTCGAAAATTTTGTAATTACGATCCTCATAAAAATTTATCTCTCAATTTTCAATCCCATCAAACCATAAGTGACAAACCAAAAATCGAGTTAATGGTCTGAATAGATTTCAAGTTGTTTCAAATCATGAATAAATGGAAATGAGGTATTTTTCACCTAATGGACATTATCCACATGAATGTTCAACAACCCACAAAATTCTTCAGTCCAATTAACATTATCAAAATGGCAAAGTAAATATTGAAATGACTATTAAGGTAACTAATTATAGTAATGAATGTTCAACAATGCTTATTTGGGTAAGCTCAACGTTTATTTCTGCTTAGTTTAATTCGATTTTTTGCTGTACGGTAAGGATAATTTCAACGAGCCTTTTAAAGATATCTTCCGGTCAGTCTTTCCACAAATTATATTGATCAGCTAACAATGCTATTATTATCGTTGAAGATATTTAGAATACAGAATATAGACAAAGGGTTGGAGATCACGTTTATTATAAGTTACTTGATTAGGAATTTACCTTAAATAAATATAAAAAACATATAACGAATATCTGAACACCTGAGTTTCACTTTTTGAATGAATAACTTGCAACATTTGTTACTAGTCATTACAGTTTGAAATTAAAAATAACTATAATTAAATGAACGAAATGTCTCAGATACTTTATTGACGAATCATGCTCATATCCATCATTGTGAAACCAAGTTGTATGAAAAAATACGGGTTGCACTCCGGGAGTGCCAATAGAAGTGGAAACTTGAATATTAACGTTGTGCCTTTTTGATATTTTGGAATGATTAGGACATAATTTTGCACGAATTGCTATAATCTTCAGTATAAAAGTACTATCATTTATGTGGTGAAATACAATATTCATTTATTGTGTTATAGTACATAAACATGACAATTTATATTACTTTGAAAATTTAACACTTCAGAACTATTACAATCATTTTACATTAAAACGTTTATTTCTCAGAAAAATCAACCTCTATCCATAATTTAACGATTCTTTCACCATCATCATTACTAGAACTATCATCGCCATGTCGCAAACACATCCATATAATTTGTGCAATAATGAACTGTGTTCATATTTATTCATCAATAGATGCACTTTGTTCAATTTCCATATTTCAAACATTCTATATACACGAATTTCACAAGATTTTACAAATACACAGATGGTCGAGTCATCAGCAGTCACCATCCATGGATGTGCGTAGCACGATGTAACACAAACACACACGCGCAAGCGTCCTGTGCCGCCTAAACGAAACAGCAGGTGCAGGCATACATTTTCGCCGCGCGGTATAAAGAGATGGGGATACTTCCACTCCTACGTCGCGTCGTTGGTGTACTCTCCCTCAGTCTCACAAATTTTCAATCAGGTCACGTGTCCTGACTGGAGTTTCACGCTAAAGAAGTTTTCACTTCAAAAAAAAACTAGAACTGTTAAAATCCAATTACTCTAGACTATCTAATTCTTTTTGATTCAAGAGGAAATTTCATACGTATATTTTTATAAGGAAATTTAGAATTTTGTTTCTTGAACAATTATAAAAAAACCCTGATAACTGTTGAGTGATACAAACGTATAGAGAAAAATTATTATTTCGAAGAGACAGTTCGTAAAATACTTTTTCCAATGTTCCTGCACAGTAAGACCTGACAAATGTCTGCCGGAAAACAACTACTTCTCCGGCTAATACCACGATAAACATTGAATTCAATCCGAAAAACATTTGTGCAAGTTTCCCCATGAGGAAATTCTTTCCGCTCTTCCAGCAGTAAGACATCGCTGAAATCAATCAAGTGATCACCTATAGATCGATTTTGGAATATTACACCTCGACAGTGTGGGACAATTCCAACCGAGCTAACAGTATGTCCGGAACTCTACTGACTTCATCGTTGCTCCACCACATACACGAAACTTTTTTCTGAGAGAGGATATGTTTGATGGATTCCATCTAGGTCGAAATTTCACGTAAAAGTTAAACTTATTCAAATACCAGAAAATGAAAATATGCGAGACTTCTGCACTTTCGGAATAATGAACGATGCTAAATTAATATACTATGCTGTAAAATTTGGAGTCACAGTTCAGTTGATAGAATTATTCCTCACTACAATAATAGATACAGGATTAGAAACCATAGATCAGAAAAATTACCCCCAATAAAGTAAAAAGTAACAGGTTTTGATGAAAACACAAAAAGGACGACTTATTAAAAAAACACACTTTAATGTGAGATTTTCTCTTGAAAGTTTGCAAAACCACGACACAAGTGAAAATTTCACATTAAAGTGTATTTTTTCAATACGTTATAATGGATTTCCATCAAGTATTGGTCAGTTCTATCATATTTTTACAAAAAGAATGATAACCCAACAGAAATCTCAAACATAAATAAAAAATAACAATTCCTAACGCAATAATCTGGATAGGTGGGTAGGACTATAACCATTTACTGACATTCAAACCAAAATAGAATAGAAAAATAGATCACTGAACGTATTTTGGAGGTATAATCCATGAAAAAACATGGTATTTAATCGTCATCGACCTAGTAGGATAACAAATGCTTCGTCAACGAAATTAGGCATAGAAAATTGATGACAAAACGGCAATCAAATTTTAGCTTTCATTGAACTATACTCGAAAGACATCCATAATGAAATTACTAACCTACGAAACTGTATAGAAAAACATATATCGCAGTTATGTAAACACGTCTAGTGTCGAAATCTCACAATAAATGAGTTTTAGCAATTGATCAATACATTGGAACATCGGTTTAATACTTCAAACGACTCTCACGACTCTCTAGACTTCATATATGGAATAAGTGCATCGATGGAACACCTAATTTTATTTGAAAAATTTACGGCATATAACTTTCAATTAATCCACAGCAGAAGTAATATCTTAGTTTCTCAATACCTCCAAGAATGTATGCATCACAATCAATAAGTGGATTATTAGACACATAATTTCATGGCACCTATGATAATTTGTAACATTACGTAAGGAACAGACGAACAGCAGAAATCCCAAGAATAAATGGTTAATACGGTCAATGTCATTTACACTGGTGGGCATAAATACGTTTCTCTGAACATACTCATTAGAATAATAATGATATCGAGACAGACAAACGATGAATTAACTTTCAATATGAACTGAAAATCAATTCAGAATACACGTGCCCGCGGTTTACCAATAATTTTTCTCGAGTGCTGTTCCTACTAATTCTTTCCTTTTTGATTTAAATCATAGACACTCGATAAAACCTCCTTTTTATACTTAACACTTTTTATTGTCATCATCAGGGAAATACAAAAGTAAAATTGTGTATCTACATATTGCTTGAGTTTTGATAAAACTACCTACATTGTCCATGAGGATGTATGCAAATGGTAGAAAAATCATCAAATATATGTACAAACAAAACAAAATCTTTGTGACAGAATAAAATTTATTTTATTCAAATTGATATGAAAACATTCTTGACTCTTTCAGCCAATATTTGAATCAAGTCAGTAATGTTGAAATTTTATACGAGAATATTCGAATATTGAAGTTTCTGGACGCTTGGTTTTTTTTAATACATCAAGATCAAGGTGGCACCACTGTAAAATTCAACCTTGATGTATAAAAAACCAAGCGTCCAGAAACTTCAATATTCGAATATTCTCGTTAATTGTTATTGCGTCGTATAAAATTTCATCATGACTGACTTGATTTAAATATTGGCTGAAAGAGTCAATAATGTTTTCATATCAATTTGAATAAAATAAATTTCAATCTGTTACAAAGATTGTATCCAACTTTATCTAAATGTTTTGTTTGTACATATATTTGATGATTTTTCCACCATTTGCATGCAATCTCATGGACAATGTGAGTAGTTTTATCAAAACTTAAGCAATTGTAGATACACAATTTTACTTCTGAAATTTCCCTGATGATGACAGCGGTTTCAACCTATTGGGCATCGTCAGTACCGGACACGCGGTCCTCGATTGAAGACAACATGTGAAAAACCAAGAACAGTATTTGATAATGATCAGAATAGTACTTATCATCATCTTTTCTCTTTTCAAATACTTGATCGCAAGAAACGCACAGTGAAAACGTAAATGTTGCATACATTCAAGTCTTGTGATGATGTCACTTTTTTCGTTGAATAATTTTATTGAGTTTTTCAATAGAACATCCTATATCTCTTCTTTTTTGGATGTTCTACAACATTTATCATTCAAAGTTACCAATTTTTCGCATTATTATTTCTTATCATTTTCATATTATGTTTGTATCAGTAACTACAATTTTAAAAAAATGACGAATTACGGTTGACATCTTGGATAGAGGTACATGTAGCTGAAAAACAATCGACATTTTAATAATATGTGGACTTCTTGGATTGAGGTACATTTAGTTGAAGAACAGTCGACATTTTAATGATGTGCGGACATGGCAATAAGCTCAGAATACAAAACAATCAATAGTGGGCAGATTAGAAAACAAATTCCAACACTTCGGTTTAGAATAACAGCGATTTTATTTTTTCAATTGGTAGTAATGCATCGATACAGAACCCATGTAGGAATTGCAATTTGGAAATGAATCCACCATCAATCCACCAGGCTACCGCCCCATCAACAGTGAGTATTATCTAGCGTTATTGGAACATTTGAAGGCCGAAATTGTAGAAAAACGACCGCATATGGCAAAGAAAAAAATTTGTTTCATCAAGAAAACACACTATGTCACAAGTCAATGAAGACAATGGCAAAACTACATGAATTGAATTCAGAATTGTTCCCACATCCACTTTATTGCCAGATTTGGCTCCCAGTGACTACCAGCTATTCACAGATCTAAAAAAAAAATGAAGTAAGAAATTTCACTCGAATGAAGAGGTTATTGCGGAAACTGAAGTCTATTTTGGAGCAAAAGATGAATCGTTCCACAAAGATGGTATCGAAATATTAGAGAGGCGTTGGAATCATTGTGTGCCTCTTGATGGAGATTACGTTGATGAATGAAATCGCTTTTTTTTCTCAAGCCCGGGACTTTTCAACCCATTTGTTATGTGATATTCAAGGTTGTTTTATAAAACTGCTGCAACCACAAATGTGTTGCAAAGAAAGCAAATACCACATTCCTAGAATTGAATATTTGATAGCTAAGAAAAGCATCCTCTTCAAT
>WOGR01008981.1:0-11564 GCA_015342045.1 Leptinotarsa lineolata | reverse complement strand
TAGCGGACGGCAATGATCTCTGTATTCAGCATTAGCCATAACTCTCAGCGCTCTTTTCTGTATAATAAACACTTTACTGGCGTGCGTTGAATTTCCCACAACATGATACCATAATTCAGATGTGATTGAATGAGGGCGTGAAAAGTACTGAGCAGAATTTCTCGATTTGTGAATGTTTTCAGTTTACGAAGAACAAAGATATAGGTGGAGATTTTCTTACACAGAATGTCAATATGTGCACCCCAGGCTAGATTGTCATCTAGTGTTATTCCTAGAAAGTATACGGTATCACCTTTACTCGACGTATGATTATTGCTGAAAAAGTTCAATTTCTGTGGGAAAAATCAAAACTGTAGTGAAAATAAAAAAATAGACAATTAATACATGCACTTTCATCAATTATAAATGAATGGTCCTAGCCAAACCATATTTAAAGTATGAATATTGATACCCAATTGCTCCGATCAATAATTTTACTAATTTTTGTACGAATTCCTAATAACTCTTACGAAGTATTTCACTAAATTTTGTACGCGGTACGTTGCGTATGTATTCATTTAATTAATGTTTCAATCGAGTATGCGACACAAGCGTTTCTATGGTGAGATCTTTGTCCTTTTGATTTTTATACAAATGGTTCTCTGTACCTATTTTTATTTCGATTGGTCTAGTCATGACTTGGCCTACACAATGTTTCCTTTTCCTTATATTGATTCAATACCAGTGACTTGTAAAACAGCTGTCTAGGATCGAATTCTCCTGATTGTTTTTATAATATTACTGGGATAACGACATTCATTCAACACCAGTTCCAAAAATTTTCTTTGAATGACTTTCAGTAGGTGAAGTTGTCATTCGTATACACCACCTCATCCTAATATGCAGAATGAAATGGCTTTGTACCAATCTGAAATAAATGATTTTTTTTTGTTCAATGTCAAGACTATCTTTCAGTTTATGAAACTTGCAATTTTTCACAATAAAGTCAAAATGAAAACCCTTGAATACTAAATATGGTTAGCTGGATATACCGCGAAGGAGTTATGGATATTTATTTGATCAAATTGAGGAAGTGTTGCTTTGTTATCACGAAATGGCAAGTAATAGGTTTTTGCTGAAGTTCAATGAAAGCTATTCATGGTCGAACCATTCTTTTATCATTTCTAAATATTTCTCTGCCATATCTTTGACCACACACAGATCAAGATTGCTCAGAGTAGAGAACAACAGTATCGTCTGCAAAACTCATTATGTGTCCTGTGTCTCCAATCGAAAACAATTGGTTGACATAAATATCAAAAAAGCAAAGGACCCAAGACAGTTCTTTGCGGCATTCCACGTTCCATTTTTTTTCACTTATATTTTCCTCATTCTCACAATCTGTTTTTCATCCGTGATATATTTTTCTATCAATTTATATACAATATTTTCCAGAGTGCTTGTAGAATGGAGTGGAAAATATTGCTTTTGATAGGTTTATAAAAAACCCTAGTGATGGTTCACCTCTATCGAGTGCTTCTTGAAAATAATAAGTGAGCTATGGTAACTCATTTTTGGCGGATTTTCCTGCCTGAGAACCAGTCAGATAATATCATATGTTTTTGTAAAAATGAAATTCGTTATCAAAGAATCTATTGCTCTTCAGTTAACCACTACATCTGTAAATCTACTCTCAGAAATAGAAGTAACTATGGAAGTTCTCAAGTACAATGGAAAGCAGCCGATTTTTGCTGTTCTGAATGAATATGTGGGATGTCGGCCAATCTACAAACTGGCCACTTGTTTGAAAATTTCACTTTTCACGTTATTTATTCCTGGTGATTTGTAATTTTTGAGATCTCTCATTATATTAATGACTTTTGTTGAAATATCCGGACAGAGAAAAGTTGAATTTCTGTTCGGTAAACCTAAATTGTACTGTTGTCTTATTGTACTGTTGTCTTGATTTATTCACAAGGTTTGTCTCTGTGTCAATGAAAGTTTTAGTGAATATTTCTGGTAGTTCACCTTGATAATCTATCTAATTTATCATATCTCCTTCATCATTTTATATGGACTTTATTTCAGTTTTTCCATTTTTATTGAACATCTCTTTAATGTTTTACAACAAGTTTCCTGAACTACTCTTGCTTTCGTTTATTTTGTCTATGAAGTATTAATTTTTAGCCTTTTGGATTAATTTATCGAGTTTCTTTATACTTGTGGTTGTATTCATCTCTCAGTTGTACATTCTGATGATCTTCTTTCAGTTATTTCCTTTCGGGTCCCCGGATGCGTTGATACTAAGTACATTTTTCAGTTTCGTCTTACAGGATTGTGATTGATCTCTCAATGAAATCCGGGGTTTCATCCAAGTGAATTTCCTGTTATCAATGTTTTTTTTATTGAAATGTTGCTTCAGTTCTTCTTTCAGTTGATCATTCGTCTTTTTCCCTATTATTATTCGAAGAATTATAGTCGAGTAATATGTAGTATTTGCATGACTCATGATAGGTTTCAAATTTTCAAGATTCTGACTCAGAATTTTCATAAAAAATGATCAATACAAAAATTTAGGCGTGTTGGTTAAATTAGAGATATATATATCGGTATTCAGCCATCACTGTCAGATATCATTTACTTCATCGACTTGCTCGTTCTCAATATCAATTTTGATATCCCCTACAAATGAATTGTATTTCTTGTTGTTTTTGGTTTAGAATGTTTCCTTCTTATTCACCAAGCTCAAACACCTGTTCATGCAGCTGCAGTTTTGTAAAAATGTATCATCTTTTCCACCAACCGATTTCCTAGAGTCTTTGAAGTCCACTAGATACTCCTCAGGACAAGAGGAGTTTTCAGAATTTCTGCTGGAAAAATTCTCAGTGATTTAGTTTGTGGTACATGTTCAAGAGTTAGCAAAGACGTATGTGACTTTCTGGAACTTCAACTAGTGTTTCCTACTATGACTGATAACCAGCCAGTGCAAAGCTTGTTGTTAAATCATCCGGGTGATGATAAAATGTATTGCCAAATTTGCACACAACTAACTGACTATAACAAGACAACAAGTATAGCTGAGGCACCAGTCAATATAATAATGACACTGGTAATCTTCCAATATGACTCAACCTCGGACAGAAGCACAAAAATCTTACGAAGGTTAGACATAGATGAACACTTCAATCTAGCTGACCACTATTATTATCTTCATGGAGTCATTGTTCACTTTGGGTCTGGCGTTGAGTCTGGTCATTATTACGTTTTGGTCAAGGATGAAATTGATTGGCTTAAGTTGGACGATAGTCATGTCACAAAATTTTCTGGTGATGTTTTGAATTCATTGGAGCCTCTGGAGACACCTATGTTTTATAAAAGAGAGGATATTGGCAGATCAAGATCTTCAGATGATGTGGTGCTGCAGGTTTTTCCGGGTTTTCCTGCAGCTAAAAAAGCAAATGCGCCACTGGAATAAATCACGTCGCCCCGGAGCGCCAATTGATTTTTTTTCTTTCGATGATTCATAATTTGTATTAGAGTTTTTCTAATAAATAAACTTTGAACAGTTATCCATTTGGGTAGTACATATTAACTATTATATACATGTAACCAACAGAAACTTTTTACATCCGAATCATTGAATATCGAAACAAAATATTTCATACCCAGTTGAAAGTTGAAAAAGAATATTGAAAAATGATTGTCAAATATGGAATTCAGTGTGATGCTTATGTATTATACAGAAAAGATCCAGGACTTTCGCTTCTGAAATTATTCTCCACAAGGGCTATACATAAAACTAACACAGCGTTAATCGGATTTGGGAAGTGAAGATCTGACACCAAAAAAACTTATTTTGAAATTTCGCATAGAATATGTTGAAAACAATACTGAATTCTCCAAGGCGTGAACATACGAATAGACTTCATGAATGAAAATCACCTAGAATAATGATATTGTACTATTTACCTTAGCACAGGTACGATTTAGAGTTATATTTTGTGAAACATATTTCAAGTACTCAGCTTATATATTTATCAGTTTGATCATACTTTTGCTCGCGTTTTGGTCCGCGTGAATGAGAGAATCATGATACTAAGGATTCTTGTTTTGACTGGAAAATTTGAACAAAAAACAGTTTTGTGACCCAACTATTATATTCGAAAACTAATTCGCAATTTTTTTGTTGGTGATGAAAAATGATACATTATTTTATGTATCGTTGCTCACGTTGAAACATTACTTTCATTGGCAAATTTTTGTTTTCTTGAGTTAATTCATTGCAATATTCCTATGTATCAATTTTTTTGATAATATAATTCAGTTTTTGCCACTCGCTGATAATGTAGGTAGAACATTTAGATTCAGTCGAGAAAACTATGAATTTATGCATCACAATGAACATACAGAAACCAAATATTCTCTCTCCATAGCATTAGTTTAGATGATTTTTTTCTTCAATCTCATCGTCTAAGAAAAAAATCATATATTTTATTAATTTTTTGTGAATTTCCTTCTTTCGCAATCCGAAAGAAGAATTCAAAACAGTGATAGAGAACTTCAAACAGGTGTAGAGGGAGTTCTAGTTAACAAAGATTTCAAATTTTCTTTGCCATATGTCGAAAAAATTCGGCAATGAGGATGAAAATTTTCAGATGAGAATGAAGAACTGTTAGATTACTAGTTTTTGGCCTCCCTGCAATTACCGAGTATGAAATCTCTCCAATGGATGTAAAAACAATTTGAACATTAACTGGAGTTGAAATACCATAATATTTCATCTCGAAATTTTAAACAGTTTTCAGTAAAATCTACTCCTATTTCCTCTTGAATATATTGGTGATGCTTCAATGCTTCAGGGAAAGATAAATTAAAGGTCAAGCTTCAATGACGAGAAAAAACTCCTCTCACTTATATCATATATAATAGTGAATGCACTTTCATGAGAACCTGAAACTTCAAATCAGTTAAAAATAGTCTGGGCTGGTATAAAAATAGCCCAGTGGAACAGATCTACTCATTTGTTGCCAAATTTAAACAATCTTTATATCGTTAGTCATCGTCATAAATTTCACTTGAGTAACTACGGCTGTCATCAAATACCGAGAGACAGTCTCTGTACTTTATGAATCGATCGCATTGAATAATGCAAGCGCTACCAAAAATATTGACAATAGCTCTCAACTGAACTATTTAGTATCGAACACAAATGACTAAGCTATCATATTGCTAAACACAATCGTTCATCTCGACGAATTTCAAATCCCTCGACAGAAGAATTGAAAACGTATGTGTATTTTTCAACATCAATATGAAGACAATAGGGATATTTTCAATACACTTCTGAAAGAGATCAAACTTGTTGACATAATTCCACAATTTTTTCAAATTGATGTTTCCTTTATTATTTCTCTTGATAACTATGGTAATTGAATCAAAAATCTGCTGAACTTATTTGAAAAATGAGTATCAAGTTGAAGATGAAGTCAATAACGTAGTCCTACAATCTTTTCAATTGTAGGTACATACCACCGATGCGTAGTAAGGAAATATTATTCAATTATTTTTATCTGATTGTTCAATTCAAATAGGAAGATATGTCGGATATTTCTTCAATTAAATGACTCTCATTTATTAAGTACCGATTCCGTGACAATATCAAATAATGCTCAAATCTACGCTTCGCAAATTCCCATTACTTATTGGGCAGAATCTCTATATGTTCGAGCATCATTAAGCTCGAATTCGATATAGAAAATACAGGGTGGTCTATCGTAAATAGTTTTCCAAATTTCACGACATTTTATATAAAAACGGTAATTTCAAGAATAAAATAACATTCAATTTTAAGTTAACGAAACTAATCAACGAAATAATATCAAAAGTAGGGGACTACAAATTTTGAGGAATCAGATGTCAGCAAAGCAAAACTTCATTGAAATGGATCGATACTTTTCATTAAGTGCCGGTACGTACCAAAAAAAACTGTAGGCCTTTCATTTACTTCGTACTTGCTTTCGATTTCGTCTCGTTGATAATTTCTATACTTATATATAAACATATTGTTTCATCGTTTTGTGTTAATTTCTCTCTGAAACCACGCCAAATTAGATTTTTACACATGTAGTTTTTTTTTACTAACCGAGTTTTTTCCAATCACTTTTCATTTCATAATTTTCAGTTTTGAGTAAAACCTGGAATTTTTTTTCCTGAAGAGTAGCTAATAATTTTGTTGCAAATATGTTTGGTTGTGAGCAATTATAGATTTTGTTCAGTGAAAACTGTTATGGTTTCTCTGTGATAAGTGGTTTTAGTTTTGTGTTATAATATTCACAGAATTGTGTTTCTGTTATTGATAAATACATAATATTGCATTCCAGTAGCTGGTATCGAATCTCATGAATTTTTCAGTTCTTGATACACATTATAAAATTCATCGCGTAACTCTATTCTTTTTTGCGAGGGCGACAATGACCCTCATGTATGTTCAATACATCTTATGAGAGGGCGTTGAATTTGCTACGGAATGGCTCTTGGTTTCCTACTTCAAGTAGATTCATGAGAAATTCATTCTAATGTAATATTTTTGAATATCATTTATATTTTCTCAATAAGTTTTGCAAATGTCCACCTTTACCTTCTTACAATAGTGAAGCAACTCTTGAAAGTATTCCCGGACATTACGTGCTAGGAATCGCACGTTGAAAGATAATACTTCGTTGATCCTCAGCTGGCAAAAAGTTCAACTTCATAGGTTAGTTAACAAAAAAACAGAATTCAATATGAAAAATGAGAAATGAAAATTTTCTATGTTTTTTACCACTTATATTCGTAAATGAAGTTACAGCAGTTTCGTCCTATGAGGACATTTTCAAACTTTCACACTAAAAAAAATAGTTGAAAATGTCCTTATAGGACGAAACTCCAGTAACTTTAGTTACGAATAAAAGTGGTAAAAAACATAGGAAATTTTCATTTCTCATTTCTCATGATGATCTCTTACCACGTAGTAACGGCTTCATCCATCAATTTATTAGAAGTCAATATTGTGAAGAATACCTGGTATTATTTTTTGACATTCAATAGTGACGGGCTTTCCAAAATCTTTTGACTATACATTCTGAGTAGATAATATAAATTGTTGATTTCAAATGATTCCACAAAATTTATTCAAGGGGAGCTGAATCGAATATTCTCAAGGGGCTAATCGATATTACCAATGGGAAAAAGCCGCATCTTGTTGGAATATCAGATTTTATTCATGATTAATATTGGTTGTGTGTCATAATTTGTATTAACGTTAGGCTGGCGGCAGTCTCCAATGACTCTTACTCACTTCTTGAATTTTTTGGTCAGAATAATAGCCAATTATGTGATCACCAAACGTATCGGCCCGAATGTTTAATTTTTGGTGATGATGGGTATGGACCTCATTGTGGATCCTTCAATATGTGTCAGACCCTTAACAGCAATTATGCTCATTGATAGATAGTCCACGAGTCCTTCGACATGCTCATAGGAACAGGATAATACTTTGTTAGATTATTTTCAATGGGCCACCATATATTCTTTGTGTCGTATCTCATGTTGAATAGGAGGATATTTCCGCGATATAACCAATTAAACGGCTGTCACTAGGTAATGATACCGTGACAATATCAAATACATATAACTTAAACCGCAAGGTCGGATAAATTCATTAAAACTGAACGATTGTAAATTTATTTCGACACGACGTAATGCCCCTTTTGCATGCCTCGTGACGGTCGCAGACTTCAAGAAAATTAATAATACCGGCTACGATGTGAACTAGTTCATAAACAAATATCGGAAAATAGACTACAAAAGTGTTATATATCAATAATAATTTTATGTATCTGGCTTAATAACGATGGCTTCTGGTCATACCGGTATATGTATGCAAATTGATGATAAAAGACTTTATTATTATTATTAGATAAATTGCTTGTGAAACGTGTGGGAAATATCGCTAAGCATCGATCCCAACTTCATCTAGATGAATGTTTCTAGCTCTATTTGGTATTATACTCATAATTGCGATATGTAGAAAAAATCCAGATGACCGTCAACTAATTATCTATCAAAAAACAAGTTGAATCAATGTTTATACAAGATAACGCAACTGTTAGAAATTACGATAATTAACCAAATTATCATTGAAAATTCCATGAGCTTAATGAATCGCACATATTCGTTTCGGTTTCTAGCACATGCATGCCAATATTGACTTCCATATGGAGATTTCTGAATAGTTTACATAAATATAATTTCTGTTATTGGTCCGTGGAATGGATGATTAAGGTTTAAAATGAAATGAGTCACTGACAGTATAGTTTGACAGTATAGTTTATACTGGATAAATATATTATATGAACATTCTTTTTGATCTAGTCATTCTTGAGTTTACTAGTAAATTGAAGCCACATTGGAAATTTTTCATGTATATTTGAATTGCATATTTTTTTATAAATATTTCAGTACCCAACAATCATCACAGGGGTCACAAAATATTATTATTGATATTTCACATCTGTCAGGCGTCCCGTGACGGCTCACACTTTTTTTATCATTGTGAAGCATTCTGTGCTCCTGAAAAATTGTTTTTGCCCGAAAAAATTCTCTCGATCCTTCACTTCAATTTGGTTGATATCATTTTAGTATTCCCCTAATCCCTTTAAATGTCACCTATTGCTTTTTTGTCATTTATATTCTAGTTGTTGAAATAACTATGTTGATTATATTCCAGATATTGTTCATGTATTTCAACAAATTCACAAAGTCTAATATAATACCACCAATATGACTGTGAACTAATGAAGATTTTAGGAAAATCAATTCAGTCTTCAAGCTTAAGGTCTATCCTCAAATTTAAAAAAGCAAACAGTTCTTGAAACTGAAAAACACACCGAGTGATGACTATGAAACGTGTTAATGCATTGTCCAACGAAATCAAATCAAATTGAATTGAATTAAATCAGTTAGTGAGTGACACTTATCTTTAAATATGATTCAGGAGTGATATTAAAGTGATTTTTGTACACAAAAACAGTAAAAAGATTAAAATCACTCTTCAAATAATAACCTAGTTACCTTGAGGTCATCATCGCGTTGCACTACTCAAGTAGAATTTTTAAATTGTTTCCTAGGATAATGCGTTCAGAAATGTAATCCATCGAGTGCATAGAAAAGTACTTTTCATTGTTGTAAATGCTGAACTTGTTTGAGTATATGCCACCAACCTGAATTATTCATGTAAACTTGTTTTGTTCTGTTACAATAATTAAGATTTCTGGATCACATGAAGCAAATTTGGAACGTGCAATAAATAATGAAAGATAAATTTCGAACGGATTCCCACATTCAGTAATGATACCATTGATAAGACAGTATTTTGAAGAGAGATTGATTTCTGGGAATAACTTTTGTTTATCAGCTCTCCACTGATATGATTTCCTTTACCACATGTTTTGTAAATTAATTCTTCATGCTTTGTAGTTATCAACAAAAGAATTTCAGCAACGGGGTCCTGTATAATGAGTGAAGGTTATATTTTGGTTGGAAAACGCTTCAGAATAAAAAATTGAAAGAATTTCATGAACCAAACAATAATACATCTCACGAGCTACCAGGATTAGTTGTATAAAAAGTAATGGAGAAAGTTGTTTGATGTGTTTTGTGTTGAAAAACTTCAATAAAAATTACAGTTCAATTTAAAAAATGAGAATTTGTTTCAACAATAGACTTCAAAAAATTGATGAATGTAGCCGTTACTACGTGGTAGAAGATAATCAAGAAAAATAAAAAATAACTTTCAATGTTTTATTTACCATTCTTCATAGACTTCACAAGTAAATTTTGAATGGAATGCCAAACTTCGCATAATCGTTTCTACTGAAAACACGCGCGAAACAAGTTTAACAAAATCAGATTAGATGAACTGGTTTTTGAGGTTTCTCATGTACTGCTGAACTTCACCAAACAATCTTCTTGTTCAAAATTCTGAACTTTAATGAGTAAAGTGAGTCCTTGAAATTATCTTCAAATTCATAACATTTTGATGATGAAAAAGTACTGTTCAAAAAGACAGATGATTCACCTTTAATTACTTTTCATTTTATTCATGAAAGTATCCAAAAAATTATAACAATATAACAATGTACAGTTGACGAAAAATAATTCATCAAATTATTCAAAGAATGAGTAAAGAAGCATCTCATGATTTAAGTTATGTTCTGAACCTTATTCAAATTTTTAAAAATTGATGATTCTACTCTTTCCTTTTCAAATGATTCGATATTACATAATTTGTTAGGATATTCTGCCCAGAATTTTTGATATCGCAAACATGAGTTCCAATACACATTCGTTTCTGTTTTGCTTGGATTTCATTCGACTAGTTCTGCTACAGTATCTCTCGGTGTTTCTCACTTTCTCATTGTATAATAATCTTCAGTGTCTTGTTTTTTATATCAAAATATATTACACTGTGCATATGTTACTTCAAAATTCTACTACTACTTGAAAATTAGAAGATCTAATAGAAAATCAAAAAATGTATACTCTGAAGCGAATTCTGAAAGAAGCTCAGTGTGAAGTTTGTATGAAACTTGAATAGAAATGATTTATCAGGGGAGCCAATTACTCTTGATAATGTTACGACGACAGATTCAATCCTTGTATTTATGACTGGTAATTGTAGTCACCTGCCATTAAAGACTCACTGATTTAAAGCTAATTCATTCATGTTCTTCCCACACTAAGGGGTTCTGTATGGTAATGTCATCGTCACATGTTAAACAGTCATAATTCTGATAGTCTCGAAAACAATTTAAAAATCTGTTAATGTTCAATCTGCGTCATCGATAGTTGATTGAATTTTTCAGAAGAACGGTAATTTATAGTAAGCAGTACTAGCAACAAAATATACATTACCTATTTTTGCATAGTAGAAGATGAGAAACTTAGCAACAGAAAATAATGTCTGCGCTCGATGACACTTTTACAGATAATGTTTACATTTCGAAAATAATGAATGCAGGAGTTAATGATTCGGAATCTGAAATAATAACTCATCAATAACTGATTACCGCTACCATTGAAAAATAGAGTAACTCTTCAGTTTTGATTTAAAAAACTGAATTATGGCCAGGTATTTAAGTTGTATTAGATTTCATCAAATTATAATTCGTACTTCTAGTTATTTTTGAGTAGCTTTCTTGAGTATCATACAATTTATCATTCTCCATTTAACAATCATTTTTTGGTACCATATTCTTTTACAGATATCGTGATATATATAATCGAATGAGAATGAACCAAAGTGCAACTTACAAAAAAATGAAACTTATGACAATTATGAAGCCCAGATATATGTTAAATTTATATTCTGTTAGGAATAGATATTTTTTATCACAGTTTTAACTTCTTAATGATGCAAAATGGTAATGATAGAGGTTCATCCATTTCAATAATGGGAAATTCAATATAAATTATGGTTCCTGTAATGAATGAAATTTGAAGAACTTGGCAATTATCGCGGAGATCATCTCTGTGAACTTTGATAT
>WOGR01008979.1:0-11566 GCA_015342045.1 Leptinotarsa lineolata | reverse complement strand
TATTAATCATTATCATTCATATTAACATTGAAATGATCTTCGCAACAAAAATGCGTCTCCTTGGCAGATACAAATTCGGCCCTCGGCATTGCGCGCTGCCATAACTTTCGTGATTTTTAGTTACTTGGCAGTGGAATAAAAATTTTGTCTGGTGCGGTTACCGAAAAATTCTTTCATTTAGGAACGATTTAATACTTGTAACGTACTTTTTTATCATTATTCATATTCACGCGGTTGGCACACTGCAGTAAACAACACACAACTTGCTTTCTACGGCTTTATCACACGTATTTCGATTATTCACTAGCACTCCCTTGTCGCCGATTCGACTGATGTGACGTCAAGCTTGACCACTCCCCGTTTCGGTGAACGCCACATTCAACTATTACTTTGTGGGGGAAGATATAGAGTGAAGATTCAGATTTTTTGCAAATGTACTATTTGAAATATGAACTTTCAAAAATACAATAAAAAAAAATTGTTGAATGAGCCTATTCAAACAATTCCACTAATTTATTTATTTATTTACGGCATTGCCTATTTTTATATAAAATAGGCAAATTCATACATATTTACTGTAACAATAATTTATTATCGAAAGCGGTATATTTTCAGGAGAGATCAGTTTTTGGGAAAGAAAGGTTTTGGCTTTCTAATTATCCATCTTCAAACAAAAAAAATGTGGGAATCTTCTCTACAAGTATGCTTAGATAATGCAAAGAAGAAACTTTCAGACACAAACTCGAGGAAAAAGCCCTTTCAAAACTACTACTTTTATATTAACATTGAATTATACAAAAAAATCCATTTCCTATTTAGTTTGTACTCCATTCATTATAAAATTGAATCAGATATCATTCACAGGATTGCCACAGTATAGTATATGAAAGAGGACAAATTTCACTTACATGGAACACAGTCGTCCCCAATGGCGGACATCCGATGTTCCAGAATAAGACACTCCTGAAGAAACTATTGTATAGCGAAACACATGTTGTGTTTTCGTAAAACCATTTATTGAAAATTTGTTTCGATGTCATAACGATATACTCATGATTTGTCACCAGCTATGACCCTTTCAAGCAAATCTGAATCACCGTTGACGTCATTCAACAATTCCTGAGCGATGCTCATGCGACGGTTCTTTTGTTAAAATTAGGTAATTTCGGAACTAACATCGCTGCCACGCGCTTGTTGTCCAAAATTTTCGAAAAAATTGCATGGCATGAGTCAGCTGATATGCCGACATCCTCAGCAACTTCTCTAATAGTGATTCGACGATTCTCCATAACAATTTTTTTCACTTTCTCGAAATTTTCATCGGTTATTGATGTGCTTTATCCATAGTCAATAATTGGTTCTTGACGAATCTTTCAAAAGGACAGAAAAGGGTAGGATCCCTTACTAGTTGGGAGAGAGGCAGAAACATCTCCGTTATGTGTACGATGAGCGCTGCTGGATCATTTACACCCCCAATGTTTATCTTCCCAAGGAAACGAAATTCCCCTTTTCTGGAAAAAAATGGCCCAACTGGTGCTATATACTGCTGCTCAGAGAATGGCTGGATTAATGAAACTCATATTTTAAAATGGCTTCAACATTTCACAACATTTGTCAAACCTTCTGCAGAACAACCAGTTTTGTTGATACTAGACAACTACGCGAGCCACATCTCATGATATTTACAAGCACTGCAAAGCCCACAATATTTACATGCTGTTCTTACCACCACACACCTCCCATAGAATGCAGCCATTGGACGTGACGTTTTACGGACCTCTTAATGCTGCCTACAATAAAAGAATCTGACTGCTTTATGAAAAGCCACCTCGCAGAACAAATAACTCCATACGAAGTTGCATCATTGTTCAACAAAGCATATTCGAACGTTGCTTCTATAAGTAAGGGAGGGTCCGGATTTAGAGTAATTGGTATTTTTCCAATCAACTCAATGTGTTCACTAATGAAGACTTTTACCTGCTGAAATACTGCAAGTTGAACCAGTAGTTATTCAAGATAATGAAAGCTGTTCTTCTCTTGAGACAACTGCAACTCTCACATCCCAAGAACCACTGGCGGTCGCATCAACACCTCTACAGGTGCTGGTTAATGAACAAGAACTCGTGGTATTTGCGTTAACTCCTGAACAGGGACCTCAGATGGTTGCTTCAATATCTGATGAAGAACCGCGGGTAGTTGCATCAACGTCTATACAGGAACCCCAGGTGGTTGCATTAACATCTGGATAAGAAATACCGCCAAAAAAACGACCAAGGGTTGAAAATTTTATCAATTTTCTTACCAAAACACTATTTGTTAGTACAAAGACAATGACGAAAAAAAGCAACATTCTACTATTCTGACCTCCACGCCAATTAAACACAGTCTGATAGAAAAGGAAAACAAAAAGCTGAACAAGATTTTGAAAGAGGGAAAACAAAAAGGCAAAAGGAAGGGAAAAAACCAAAGAGAACAGGAAAAGTTTCAAAAAGGCTAAACGGAAAGTTCGTCAGGAAGACAATGACTCGTCATTGATTGACGTAGGTATTGAAGATCTCTGCGTAGATGATGACTCAGGAAATTATTGTCTTATATGCGGAGAATTCGGTCAAAATAACGAGGTAAGGTACCGGTGCACTTCCTGTGGGCTCACTCTGCTTGCGATTCCGCTACAGGATACATATGGGACATGTGTTGAAAGTGTTTGACCATCATGACTACCATTACCCTCACGTGCGTACAATGGTGATCAAAGCCATTTTTTATTTTTGTACCTATTGGATGGATACTCCAAATATAATTATTTTGATCTCAAATTATGAAAGTCCTTTGATGTAGAATTGGTATGTTATTTTCCTAATAAAGCTGTGATTTATATTTGGAGTTTTATTCCAAAAATTGCTTAACTGACTTCCATTGCCCTATTCTCCCCTACACTTCCACTGAAAATTTAAGCATTCGGTAGTTGACAATAAAACTTGTGTTACCTCAGCCACAGATCAAGTACTTAATCTGTGCCTCAGCTTGTATATTGTTCATTCACTATTTCATGTTCATGCTCCTCACCTGCACTTTCCTCAGATCTGGAATCATGATCACTCAATTCACAACGTTCCACATCTGATTCTGGCTCGCCATCATATTAATAGTCATCAGTTGAAAATTCATCTGTAATATTTGCAGTCTCTGAAGTTCTTCCAAATACGGAGGAAGATTTAACTTCCTCTTGAGGATGATCACTTGGTGATCGAAACACGTGTCGAGGTGTTAAAAAATAACGGTTTGGTGTTGGGATAAAACTCCAGTAAGATTCATTAGTACACCAAAGGTTCTAAAACGGTGCATCACAAATAGAAGTCTGTCACGATCCGACTCAAACTAACCATTTAAACCACGTGCCGAGATTGAAAAATCCCAAAGATACACGAACGGTTGGTGCGATAGAAGACTAACTGTGATTTACACAATGAAAATCACAACTCAATTCTCTGACACTATCCGAGTACAGAAGGGTTAATAAATTCTTGAGGATTGCATAGATCTACCTCCATTATAGTTAAAGGAAATTTTATGGAAAAACAAACCGTAGATCTTTGCTTTCGTCAGTTACTGTTACATATTTTCTATTGCTCCAATGTGAAAAATCAGTTGCATTACCGATCTTTGATAAATCAAATATCTGACATTTCATTGTATTTGATTGTAATAAAACAACATTACCGGACTTCTAGATATTTTGCTTGTTCGATTGATGACCTATTCATTTTGTAGAAATTCATATTGAATATGTGATAAAGATATGACTTTTGACTACTTTTTATACTACGATTTCCATTTGTTACGACCTGTTTCAGTTTAATATAGTTCAATAAAACGAAACCAGTCGTAACAAACAAAAAACGTAGTAGAAATTTGGCAAGTGATTTTTTTTATCCCGTGTTCAGACATTTCAAACTGAAGAATGAACAATTATACTGTTGATTAAACTCCTGATGGACTGAACTATTTTGCAAAGGTAGCTTTCTAATTAAAGTAAAATATTCTATGTAAGCTCTAAGTCTTCATGCCTTGAGTTCAGCCAGCAATAAATTATAATTTGACTCTATCGAAGAGAAAGTGATGAACATGGAAACTATAATTTGTTGTCCAGGGAAGTGATGATGTAGTCCTTGTATTTAAATCACAGATGAAACATGTATTGCGGTTTGTGAACTTAATATAGAAAATTTTCACTTCCCATTTTTCAAAACTGTTAAGTGATAATCTCACGATGAATATGTGATGAAATTCTTATTCAAATAACACTTCATCGTGGGATTTTCACTGGAAAGTTATAAACATTTCATTGCTGATATGATCACATTTCAATTATTTTCAAGAATTCAGAGCAGTCTGATATAAGATCATTTAGTTTTATTAATAGTTCAAAAAATATCTGAAAGCATTTCTCAACTTCATTCTTGATACCATATCAAGTACACTCAACCATACACAGTTCAAAAATAATTCGTGTATTGGATAAAAAATATTTTAATTATGCTAACAAATCTTATTTAAAAAACACAAGAAAAAGTCCTTTCTTTAAAAAATAATCTTATTGAATCTTAAAAACCAAACACTTAATTTTTCGCAGGTGGCCTGAAAACTCCTACTACAACAGCATGATCCCTCTCGTATGGCTCTAAAGTAATCTGCTCCTGAGGCTTCAATTTATCTGCCTGCAGTTTCTTAACCTCTGATGCAAAAACAGCTTCAGGTTGGGCGGTAGAATCAATACAGGATGCTTTTATGGAAATCACAAAATGCCCTCCATTTTTCAGGAAATACTGAGCATTCAGAGCAACGATTCTAGCCTGATCTGGCTGAGCAACATCTGCGAAAATCGTATCTACCATGCCAACCAACATTCTGTACTTATGAGGATGCCTGGCATCTTCAATTATTGGAATAATATTCGTACGTTTTTTGGCAACGTTTATCAAATCTCTTCCAGACCTGTGTGAGAATTCCACTGCATAAACTAAACCTTCTGGACCAACTACATCCGAAACATGTGAAACTGTTGTTCCTGATGCTGCTCCTAAATATAATACTCTGCTACCAGGAGGCATGTATATTTGGTCCACTCCGCCCAAGATAGCTGCAGCTAATTTACTTCGGAAAGGATTCCACACTCTATACTCTGTTTTATTACCATCATTCTGAAAAATACAAAAAACAAGTTGATATTGTAGGTATAACAGTCACTGTATAACAAAAATTCAACATTCAAAACATTGTATTTATAGCTATGACTATTATAATTTAATGACTGTATATCAAATATCTTCAATCTAAGACAATTTTTGATAGATAACGTACTTTCAAAAAATCAACATATTCTACTCATATTCACTTCTTTTTAGCAACATGTCATGCATATTAGTTTTTATTTCAATTTTCATCATTTGGAACCTTATTTCAAAGATAATTAATTGGAGTGAAAATTTAAAAAAGCAAGCAGAAGTGTTGCTAATTTCTGATATTTTCACCATTTTTTGAAAAAACAAAAGGTTGACATATTATTTCAATAACTACAAGTTGAATGTAGTGTTAAGAATTTCAAGTAATAATATGACTGAAAATTTAATTTGGTGCCTGATTGAATATCACAAAGCCAAAATCTTTCACAAAATACATAGTTAAAAAAAAATAACTGCCTATATTTTAATGTTATCCTTCACACTTGATACAAATGATGGTTGTTCTGAATGTTTTTAAGGGCATTTTGTATATATCGGGAATTTATATTGCAGAAATGCAATAGATACTCCTCTCGATATATTTTTCCCCAACCAAAATGCAGTCTTTAGATGGTGACAGTCTACTTAATATCCTTCATATTTTTTTATTTTCATAAACATTTGTGTTTGGGTAACAGGTTTCTGTTTGCTGGCTAATATATAATTTTGAGGAAATTGAAAGTATTGTATGGAGCATAACAAAAGTGAATTGCAGCAAGCGATCGTGAAAAGGAAGCATCACTTTACAATCTTTTGTCCTGAAGCAAGTTGTTGTGAGTCAGTTTTATGCTTATTGAGCGGTGTTATCCTCAAAACTAGACCGAAACGCAAAGTTTCAACTTCGAATTCGAGATCAGTAGACAACAATATAAGTCTAATTGAAAATTATCGCTAGCCGAAAAAACATTTATCAAATTTTAGGAAATTCCTAATTTTATTAACTTTTTCATGTTGTGATAGTTACCTCAACAGAAATTCTCTTCTCTCCGTAAACTTCAGATCCAGGAACCAAATTAAGGGTAACAAGGGCATCTTCTTTCCCTCTAGCTATAAAAACTCCTTCATGTCTATGTGGTTCAATAACTACAGTTTTTCCACCTTTGAACCCGCCTCCACTCGGACGCCCACCTCTGGCACCTCCGCGTCCACCCCCACGACCACCTCCACGGCCACCGCCGCCACGTCCACCGCCACCTCGTCCGCCGCCGAATCCCCCTCGGCCCCCTCGACCGCCTCTGTCTCCGCCAAATCCACCTCGACTGCCTCCTCGGCCGCCTCCTCTACCTCCAAAACCACCTCTGCCACCACCACCACCGCGACCTCCTAAAAACCGAAAAAATTAATAGGGCCGGATAAACAATTTGTTCCCTTAGCATACAATAAAATCCGAAAACTATGTATAAAAATACCACACTCACCAAATCTATCCATTGTGTTAAATATTCACAGGTTCGACCGTATGATAAATGTTGAAATATATTAGTTTTAAAATTTCACCACCACGTGCATAACACTGATTTTGAAATAGGTACTTCGAAACCGTATATACATAACCTCGGTGATCTGAAGATTCTTCTTTTATATTTTGATAGCCTCAGCTGACAGAGCTATCGAAGAAATTCGAACTGCCGAACACGGAAATGGTGATATCTAAATTTCATAATTCGAAAGACAGTGATTCGAATGTGAAATTCTGGGAAAACATCGATTATTGTTATGAAGTAGCATAGTCGCAAACACACAAATGATAATTATCATGTTCGCTGGTGTAATACCCGTTTACACCAATGTAAAAGTCAGCTCTTCATAATAACTGGTAAATCCAAATTTTCACGGAGCCATTGTGACCTAGACTTGAAGATTCGTGGAACTACTGAATGAAATGAACTTATGTTGGCAGCATTGCCTCGAGCAAGACAGCTGCGTCCCCGGACGAAGCTTCTTTTCACTATGGACAGGAGTCTGGCCAAATGCGCTCGAATTAAAAGCAATGGCCTTACAAATGAGAGTTTACATATTTTACCATGCTCAATTACGAAAATATATTGCATTATTCTTCTACAATTCAAACTGTAAATTGACAAATTCACAGTTACAACTTTGAATTCATAACCAACAACTACTTTGTTGTAATCTGTGCTTATTAGTGTAAATTATAATCGGCGTATTTGTATTTCGCATCTCACTAAATGCCAGCTCGTTACATATATTGCAAATTAATTAGTTATTTATCATAATTGATCAATAAAAAACTTGCCCTCAATAAAACCATCGACATAACCTTAAACTTCTGCCGATGTATAAAATACTCAAAACTTCCCGCCATTTAGTGTGTCCTTTCTAATTGTTTACTCTTCTGTGATAGAAGTGATGAGAACAAAATTTTGTTCTATTGTGACCATGGCGACCATTTACATTCAGAGCGGGAAAAGTAATTACAGTAAAAATAACAGTAAAATTCAACATATTCCCTGCAAAGTTTTTGCGGATTGTGATGCAAATGTAAGCAAATTTTTCGATGAAAATCTCAAAGAAGATAGGGACAACAGTAAAAAAATCTTTGAGAGGTTATTTCTTCCATTCATATTTTTTACTTTTTAGCATTGAAGGCTTCTTTCAGAGGATGTACATTAGAAGGCAAAAAAATAGATGTACCCAAAGGATACGTAGGTGTAGTATTACAGGAAACTGTCAGACCTGAAACTGAAAAAGATGAAAGGAAATTCTACATTACAAATAAGTTTTCTGATATAACTTATTGGAACTGGGACAAAAAGCCAAGTAAAAATGATCTATTCCTCAAAGCATTGGATTGGATAGATATTGCAGAAGTGGTAAGAGTATTTGAAAGAAACCTTGATAAATCTAATGCAGCTTACCCTTTCAGTTGCATGCTCCTATCGAGGATAAATAACCTGGATCTTAAATTTTAGGTCAATGTGTTCTGTATATTTAATTTAAATTAAACTCTTAATATTTCAACTCATTTTATTGATATACTTTTTGTATAAAATAATGATAATGACTAGATAATAAATGTTTTATCAAAGTTACAAAAATTATACAATTCAATCTATGTTATGAAGTCACTTATACATAAATTACCCTAATACTTGAAGAAGGGAATACTACTGAAAAATACTCTGCATAATTCTAATAAATTTTTGAACATTAAATGTATCTATGGGATACTACATATATATGAAATTACAACAGATTGTATGAATTTTATTTGGCAGGCTGTGAAAACTTATGTAATACAAAGATTATTTATTTAATGCTGTTTTCGAGCAAAGGTTTGAGATACATCTTCCAATAATATTGTTGTCCCTGGATGGTCCATTTATGAACAATTACATTTTATTATAACATATATAAAATGTGAAAACAAGTAATAATACATTCCCAATTAATAATCCAAGTACAAGAACATTTTTCACACTTTCAATAGGATGAATTTCATTGTAGGGGGGTTGATATTTTTTTGTTGAAAAAGTGTAAACATGGACTATATTGAAAATACTTTAAAAAATATTGTGTCAGTATTAAATCCTAAAGATAATTGATTTTTTTTATGTAAAATAGAAGTATTTATAAATTAATATTTATGAAAGAAATAGTCTACTTGCATTTTTTTGAATGAAATACAGTTGATCATCTGTCTTAATTTGGTAAATGTATATTCAGATCTGAACAGTTTCCTAGGAATTATAAGGATTGTCATATCTGAATGCAGTTGAACGTGTGGGAATATTTCCAATAGTTACTGTTGTGTATTGAATTGAAACATTCATATAGAAGTATTTCTTCATTTCGTCAGTTTCAAAGTATTTTCTGAGAAGGTATATGTGTTAGTAAAATACATTTCAAATGTTGTTGTCTGAATTTTATTTGGAAAGGCACACAAATTATTTCTAACAATCAATTTTAATTGAACATGGCTACCTTTCATTAAAAATTAAGCTGAACTGCGAAAATCTCATACCAAGTAAAATTCTCAACATTCACTATAATGTGTATGGCTAAAATATCATTCAATTTTGAATTAGTGTTTACTTGATAGCAACTTTTATCAATTTTATATAACTGTTTGAATTTGAAAAACGAGTGTGGATTCCAGGTGAACCTGAAAATAACTCAAGCAATAAAAAAATACGTTCCCCTTTTGAAAAAAAAAATTATAAACTGATCATTCATGAGAGCGTGCTTCCCACCATTCTCAAAACAGCTTTTGTCACCTCCATCACTAAAAAACTTTACCTAGAAAACTTCATATTTTCGACCATTCACAATCTTAACATTCTTTAGAAATACTTTTGATATTCATGTAATCAAATATAAGGAAAACAATGAATGTCATGCAAGCGCAATTTGGCTTTCAGCCTAATCTCTCAATCGCACACACTATCAATAAATTAAGAGAATCTGCTGTTTTGGAAACGAGTGCAGTTAGGTTCATATAATTATCGTCAGGAATGCATATGAATGATCCAATAATTTACAAACTGACTTCCATTCGTGAAGATTAAAAACAGCTCACCAAACTCCAGATCTATTATTTATGTTGTATCTCAGGGATCCTCACTAAGACTTAGAATCTTTTCAATATTCATAAATGACCAACCTGTCGCTCCACTGCAATCTAAATATAAAGTCTACGCAGACGACACATCTATAATCCATTATCAGAAACCCAAACACACTCAGACAAACAGTAGATGACTCAAATTCTATCATATTTATATGACTGACTCCCATCAACACACCCCATAAACTGCACCCCTTTTTAATTCGTGAAAACAAACTTGGACTTGAACTATCAGGATCTCATTAGGCTTGAAGTACAGTGATGATAACACTTGGAAAAAAAGTTGGAATGGTTCAAAGTGTTTCAATAAGGTACCTTCAAATGAGACAAAATGATTACTGGATATTGGATCTATAGATAGTTGGATTCTAAATTGTTATTAGCGGCGAAAAATATTGAATATTCGTGGCTGAACTATCAAGATACTAACGCAAATTTATTTGAGAGCTGGTTCACAAGATAACTGATTCCAAACATCATAGTGTCATACACTCATAGTTATGGATGATGATTCTTACCATGGTTGATGATTGTCAAGAGTTCCTGGCGTTTCAAGTACAAAAAATGAGAGTTGCAATTCCTTGTTGGCCAATAATATATTTTTCTAGGAACATACAAGAAAAACCAGCTTCTCGAAGTAGACCTTTTTACTTTCAGAAGTCTTATGTTTGTGGTAATTCAGCTTCAGAACAGGGACATGTGATACTAAGACTTACTCTATGTTTGTTTTGCAACTGAGTTTCTTTGGCACAAACTTAAATCGAGAGTATGCTCAGAAAATACTCAAACTTGACAAATACAGTAATTAGCTTAATACTAGAAGATAGTGAATATATCACCAAAGACGCTTTGAAAAATCGAACAACAGAAATAATTAAACTCAGTCTTGGTCATTTCTTGATGATCCTTACTTGGTTAGCGAAACACACGTCGAGAAACAGTATTTTTGTTTTGGTCTGGGAAAAGCATTTTCAATCGAAAAATTATTAGGATCGAAAATTCATTTAATCATTTTGCTACCGTAATAGATCAATAATAATTGATTTCAATGACAGTGATTTGGATTCAGATATTGATATAGATTGTAGTTAATGAATTTTTTAAACATGTTTTTATGTTTTCATTTCTTTATATCTAATATTCAATAATTTATGCAATGTACACATATTATTTCTCTTTTTTTGCTACTATAAACAAATTGTTATTATTTTGAAACACCAACAAAACTAAATAATAAAATAAATACTTTAAGGACTGGTCTGTTCTGTGTGTACTTCTCGTTAATACTTGAGAGGATTTGCACCCTCTTTTTAATCTCTAGCCAAATTACCAATGGGCTCATTCGGGCTAATTTAGTTTTTTATTGAAAATTATATATTATAAAAGTGAATCACCTCCTAAGTATCCCACAAAATTTTCCGGTTTATGTCAATTCACAGCTGAGCAAGAACAATTGAAAATGTGAGATCGCCCGCGGTACATCATGACGTCACACCAGACAAAGAGCTTCGAGCGGTGGCAACCGGGCCTGTAGTTGGAGATTATTAATCGCTGTCATCGTCGGATTTTGTTTCATTTGCTGGTATGAAAACACCACGTGTTACGTATTTTTGAATTCCTTTGTTTTTGAAACAATTTTAAAGTTGAGGACCATTATGTGTTCATTAGAAGACAGCTTTAGTAGAGCTGATTCGGG